>BQKN01065401.1:864457-943333 GCA_022839385.1 Asparagus kiusianus
ATATCGATCCCACGAGGAAGGTGATTTTAAGAGATTATTAGACTTGGTTCTTATATTGTGTGCGTAACAAAAATAGGATTTAAATAATAAGTGTGATTGTGATGAGTGATTGTTGTGAAAATATGCAAGAGATAATAAATTGAATTTTAGAGAAGAAAGAATTAACGAATAAATGAAATCACAAGGCAAGAAAGAAGAATGAATAAAATAAAGAAATAAAACTAAGAATGAAAAGAAAATTAAAGAAAGTTAAGATGGAGGATTCAAAAGAGGTAAGAAATCTAGAATATAATCCACTAGCTAATTTTAATTATAAAATACAAACTATTCTCTTTTTATCATAATTCAACCTAGATTTATTAAGCATAGACTATCAAACCATTTAAGGAAAGTATAACCTATCAAATTATCATCTAAGTCAAAATTACTATTCATGATAAGAACAACAATAAGATAATAATCCTAGAATTCATAAGCATAACATATCAAACCATTTAAGATAAGTATAGATTATCAAATTCTTCTTCTACCGATTAGTTCTCTAGTTGATTATCCTAAACATGAACATTTAAGTGAAAGAGAATAATTTGCATATTATAAAGAAAATTAAACTAGCATCATACAATTCTAAGATTCCTACAAGAATTAATTTCACATCTTAAAAATAAGAAGAAAAAGAACTAATTACAAAATTAAAAAGAAAATAAAAATCTAAACTATGAACAAGAAATAATTCTAACTACAAAGAATTAAAATCTAAACTACAAATATATTATAAAAATTAAATGCAAGAAAATAAATCTACTCTACAAATTAAAGTGCAAAAAAAAGACAAGAAAATAAATCTACACTACAAGCATGAATTTAAATCTAACTAATAAGCAATAATAAAGAAATTACTAAAAAAAATAAAAGGAAAAGAATGTAAACCTTCAAATTACTCTTCATCTCCATCCTCATCATTCAACAAAGAAGAGAAAGAACAAATTTAAAGTGGAGAAAAATTATTATTATTAATTGCAACTAAAGTTATAATTTTTGGGAAGGCCTTCTCAATTAAGAATAGCCCTCCTCTCCAAATGGAGTTACAAAATTTTTCACACCCTAACCCCTCACTCTCTACCCCTATTTATAGTAATCATCAATGAATATGAGTCATTGGATTTGTCTTAAGCCCCAAGTAAAGCAATCTCCACCTTTGAATTTGTTAGTGAAGAAATGGGTTGGAATTTGCTTTTTGTTCTTCTCTAGCCCACGTAGGCCCATATGATTTTCAAAAACAAATAAAAATCAAGTTGCAGCAAGTCAGCAGGTCCGGTCATGGAGTTCTGCAGCAATCAAGTCCAATGGAGGCTCATATGATGAAAATTTAGAGAATTGGATGTCCGGCCCATTCCTGATTTTGAAAGTCCGGTCTCCATTCTCTGCAGCAACCGAATTCGAAAATAAATATCCAAATCTGCAGCAACCAAATTCGGTCCAATGGAGACTTATGGGTGTAATCTTTGTTTGATGGGCTTTGGGCCTTCAAGCTCACTTGATAAAAAATGAGGAGCTGCCATGGACATTTTGGCTTTTGGGCTTTTAAAATTCAAATATTTCACTTTGGCTTATTGAATTTCTCTTATTTCTTCATTTACTCAAGGGCCTTTATTGAGAGATGGGATTTTTGGGATTTTTTCTTCATTACCCTGTAATTAAGATAAAAGCAATTATTAGTGGTATATTTATTCATATAAAATAGATAATGAGGGTATAAAATTGTAATAAAATATGATTATCAGTATATAATCCTGCGTACCCACAAGAGTAAAGTACATTGGTCATATATAACTCAGCGATGAGTCATGTTCATAATGACATCCACCAAGACTCAGGCTATCAGATAATTATCACAATGCAAATCCTTATAAAGTTTATAATTTATCACATTATCATGTGGGACAAACTATCAAATCGGCATCCTAATAGTGTACACGGCTCATTAGTCTCATCGCATTAATGTGCGAGACTGACTACCAAGTCAAGGCATCTTAGGTATACGGCTCACAAGCCTCATCGCATTTACGTGCTGGATGGATTACTAGATCAAGCATTCTAAAACCCAACTCAATGGCCTGTACTAATGGTATATCAACACACTATCCCAAGTAGTACTGAGCGGTGCTCATCAATGATATTCATACATGTATATAATATTTAAATAACCCATATCCCAAGTGTGGTTGAAATCAATACATGTAATAATCCTCTCCAGGATATATGTGTGTGTGCTACAACACTATTCATGTATGCTCATGATTGTACGTGTGTTATCGTGTGGCTCGAACCCAGCACTCACAGTCAAACGATGTAAAAACAACCACTCAAAAACAAAGAGAACACAGGTCGCTCAACCGCCCTTAGGGTGTCGGTCGACCGAAAGCAACTGTGCACACAATGTACACGCTCAGGGCCTCACCGATCGGTCGGCTAGTCTTGGTCGATTGACCGGCTAGAGAGGAAAACACAAGTTCAGGTTTCTGATATTTTTTATTTTGTAACTTTATTTAAAAACTTTTTTTATCAACATGAGGCATATAACAAGATTAAATCTTTCATAATTACTTAATAGGAATTAACTCATCATGATATAAACACTTGAATTAAACTAATTAGGGTTTAACATCCTAATTAATCAAATTTTCTCAAATAACCTAATTTATAAATATGGTTAAGTAAACATGATAAATTCTAAATATTGAACAGAGATAAATTCTTTTAAACATGCTCATATCACTTAGGTATTATCAACCTAGGGTTTAGACCTCTTTAATTAGCAAAAAAACTCAAATAATTATTAAACTAGGATTTAAACATGATTTAAGAATGATTAACAAGTTAAAAATGAAATTAAATATAACCCTAGTGATCATAATCATCAAACTAATATAAACAGCAACTAAAACTAAGATTTTCACTTTGGTTTAGAGATTTACATCATAAACTAAGATTTTAAAACATCGGGTCAAGCTTAAACATGAGATTCATCAATTAAACATATTAAATCTTGAATTAACTATTGGGAGAGGTTTGGAGGAAGATTATCTTACCTCAAACGTCGTGTTGAACTCCTAAACACGTGCGTGTAAGATCCCTCTTCACCGCAAAATCCCACCTTCTTCTCGATAAACGCCTCAAGAACTCTCCCAAATCTCAAAAATTATGATTAGGGTTTGAGAGAGGAAGAGGGGCTGCTAGGGTTTGGAATACTGATAAAAAGATATGTTTTTTATGTGTAAACATGTAAAATAGCCCAAACCTGAAACAGGAAACCTAGTCAGACTAGGCAAATAGTCTTTGGTATTTTGGCTGTAACTTTCAAGTTTGACCTCTAATTTAAGATGCGTTGGAAAGCTATTGAATATACCTAAAACTTTTGTCTTTTGAGTATTTCCATATTCGAATTATGTCAGTGTGTAATGCATATATACTCATAACTGGTCATTTTTGTAGATTTCTTATTTGTGCATGTTTAACCTTTGTATACTCACTCTCATATATACTCTTAATTGATCTCAAATGAATTGTTAGGATAATCATTCATCCATAAATAATATTCATTATAATTAGAGCTCATTTATCAATATAATTCATACTATTTTCTAAAATTTACGGGGTTTTACAGTTAGGCCTCCTGCAGGAGAGTCTGCAATGGCTGAATTCGAAAAGCTTGGTGGAAATCAGTCTCCTTCTACTTTAGCGCTGATGCCAATAATGAGAGCTATGTGGCCTAGTCTAACAATAGGACTAGTTCTTAAGTAAACTGCTATCATAAGCTCGCCACAACTTTCTACCACAGAAGATGATGAGCAATTATCATATGATACCTCTTTGGATGACGACGCTATTTGGGATGATCCACCAGTATTTACTTCGGACAAAGCGTTGACTTATATTGCTATTTCTCCTGCATGTAAGTATTGTCCATTTTGAATTTCCATAAAATTTTCTCCTACATTCTAACAATTTTCATATGCAAGATCCCCGACTCCGGCAGTTGAGGAGACTAGAGCAATAACTCCCCCACCGGAGTAGCTTTCTCTTGGGCAAGTGACAACCTCTTGTGATTTCCTTGAAACACGTGCAGGCTACAGGTGTTTCAAGCTCAGTTCAAGCAAAATCGCCTACGACTCTCCCAAGCTCTATGACTTCGGGTGCTTTAGAGTCATCTCCCGTTGCTTCTCTAAGCCTGGTAGTTGTTCCTAACTTGCTCCATATTTTAAGAGCAGTTAGAGAGTATGATGGAGCAGTCCGTTGTGGTTGTCAGTGTTGGTCAGGGAACTTTTGAGTCTTTCAGGCCCTTCTTAACAAATTGTCTAAGCAGCATCAGATGTTTAGGTGATGCTCAGTGCATCGAACGTTGTTCGGAGGGCATTTCTCATTTAGAAGAGGACCTAAAAGCAATGTACGACCTTGAACGCATTGATCTCGAGGCTTGAATTGAATCGACTTTCGCTAATATCAAAGCTAAAGCAGCATGTCAGCAGGAAGTCATTCAGAAGAATTTGGCTGTGAGGGAGGTTCATATTGGATCTTTGAATAATCAGCGTGACCGAGCACAAGCTGAGCTGACCGCTTTGACTATTGCCATGCAGACCACTCGAGAAGTGATCATGCAATTAAAGGTAACTCTGGCTCAGAAGGAAACTCAGCTTGCTCAGGAAGAAGCACTCGTGAAAGGCCCCACTCTAAAAAATGTGGAAATATTTGAAAACTATTGCAAAGAAATGCAAATTCTAGAGGAGGCCAAGAAGGAGGCTGTTGATGTGGTGCCGAACGAGGATGACTCTGGAGAGAAGCTACAGCGACAGTGCGAGCTGCTCATGAGAAAAAACTTTCGGATGTTAAGTCCCGGCTCGCATCTATCAAACTGATAGGCCCGCAAACATGATTTTGTATCGTTTTTTTGATAAGAACAAAACAATCTCATATCACTCTTTAATAAAAGTAATATGGTTTTGGTCTTCCATTGTTTCTCTCCCGTGTTATGAAAAATAATTGAATATGCCGAAGGTGTAATATTAACTTACCATGAATTCTTACTTAAAGTAAGATTCAAAATTTTTCTTTATTATCACTTAGAATAATTCTAGAAAAATTTTAATCTGCTGGGGATTTTTTGTTGTCTTGAACACTTGTTATTCTGTTGAAAAAGAATTAGCAGGTTTTAACTGTTGTAGGTGTATTGTTAATATAACAGAAATTTGTGGACCTATCATCCTATTAGAGAGGATTGATAAGTTAATTTTGTTAGAGGTATAATGTTAACTTAACAAGATTGTATACTTGTGGTTTGAACAAAAATTTGAGGACCCATCACTCTATTGAAGAGAGTCGATAAGTTAATTTTGTTGGAGGTGTGATATTAACTTAACGAAATCATGTACTTGTGATATGAACAAGATTTTAAGGATCTATCGCTCTATTAAAGAGAGTTGATAATTTAATTTTGTCAGAGGTATGGTGTTAACTTAATAAAATTGTGTATTTGTGATTTAAACAAGATTTTGAGGACCTATCGTTCTATTGAAGAGAGTCTATAAGTTGATTTTGTCAGAGGTATGGTGTTAATTTAAAAAAATTATGTACTTGTGATTTAAAAAAGATTTTGTGGACTTATCGCTCTATTAAAGAGAGTCGATAAGTTAATTATCATAGGTGTAATATTAACTTGACAGGAGTTTATTGTGATTTGAGCAATTTTATAGACTTATCATCCTATTGAAGAGGGTTGATAAGTTGATTGTGTCAGAGGTATGATATTAATTTGATAGAAGTTTGTTGCTATTTGAGCAACTTTGTGGACTTATCATCCTATTGAAGAGGATTGATAAGTTGAATGTCAGAGGTGTAATATTAACTTGATAGGATTTTTGAGGACTTACCGCTCTACTGGAGAGAGTCGATAAGTTAATTTTATCATCAGAGAAGCTTACCATATTAAAAAAATAAGGCAAGCTAGATTTGAACTCTGAGGGGAGTTTAGTCATCAGAAGCGTAATGTTGACTTGACGACATTTTGTGGATTTTATAGTTGATAGAGGTGTTCTATTAGACATATCAACACTTTGTCAAAGGGGTTTGTCATGCAAAACTCACATGGGAGCAAGCGTCATATTCCTACTTTTGAAACATGGTAGTGAGCCTTGCGTATGTAATTGGAAACGCGGAGATGATCTGTTGTGTTTGTCTTTGAAACACGAGGGCAAAATTTGTGTTTGAAGCTTGAAACGTGGGGGTGAACCTAACATTTTGAAGTTTTAGAATGCAAAGGTGACCTCTGTGCTTGAAGTTTGAAACGCGAGCGTGAACTTCGCGTTTAGAACTTGAAATGCGAAGGTGAACTTTGCGTTTAGAATCTGAAACACGGAGGTAAGTCTCGCGTTTTAAACTTGGAACACCGAGGTGAACTTCGTGTTTAGAATTTGAAACGCGGAAGTGAGCTTCGCATTTTAGAATTTGAAATGTAGAGTTAAGTCTCATGTTTGGAAGTCGAACCGACTTAACTTGAAACATGAAGATCACGTTTGGACGGAATTCTTGCCTAGAATCTCGTATTGATCTGGCTGCCCTATAAATAGACCGATGTAGGTCAAATCAAGAGTCACCCGACACTTTTCATGTTCGTCTCAACTCTTGAACGAGACTTCTCGTTTCTTCAAGATCTTTAGCGATCTTTTCTTCTCAAAACCATAAGTTTTTAACTATCGATCACCATCAATGGGGTTCATGAAACTCACTTTCAAGCCCAGGAAGGTCGCCAAGGCAACTTCAAGCGTGCCGTCGACTAAGGCCACCGGCGGTTCTTTTGTTCAGGCGGCCACTCCGCTGCCACAAATCCCTCTTCACCATGGTAAGTTTGGATTTTCAAACTTGTTTTGACAAGTTTTGGGTTGTAAACAATGAGCGAGACTCGTATTTTGCCATTAGAACACGGGGGTAAATCCTCATGTTTTGATTTTGAAATGTGTGGTCGACCTTTGCATTTTGAAATTGGAACACAGGTCTAACCCTCGCGTTTTGATTTTGAGACGCAGGGACGACCTCTGCATTTTGTAATGAGAATGCGGGGCTGACCCTCACGTTTTTATTTTGAGACTCGGGTATGACCCTCGCGTTTTAAAATTAGAACGCGGGTCTAACCCTCGTGTTTTGATTTTGAAATGCAAGGGTGACCCTTGCGTTTTGAAGTTAAAATGCGAGGTTGACCTTCACATTTTTATTTCTAAGTCTTTAAGACTTGTTTTTAGTTCATTTGCTTTTAGATACTAACTGTTATCTTTTTCCTTCGCAGTATGCTATTCCAATGAACTGCTCTCCTTCCAACATCATTTCGGATATAAAGGAGGTATGGATGATAGTTTGACTTTCGGTTTGCACTGAGAACTTCTGCTATTTGAAGGCGAGGACATGGAGTGAACGTTAACAATCCAGTTCACAAGACCATCGACTATTCGGGCCCTCATCACTAACGCACAGCTTGAGACGGTAGACTGTCAGAAATTTGAGAAGTCGGCGTTACTCTTTGGGATCGTGTCAAAATCGACACCAAGATCATGTATGCTGAGGACTCCAAAATACTGTGGAAGGTCAACAACCTTTTTCTTTTTGTCGACCATGGAGCGGATGTATCCACCCTCGTAGTTCCAGAGCATCTCCTTTAGATGACGTGTGGATTGGGACATTATCAAAGGGAAGGAAAACGTATCTCTTGGGACCTTCAAACATCAAAGTGTCCATCCTGTAGAACATAATCATCAGGTGATGGCTCTGAGGCCCGGTAGGGTTCAAAAGAAAGATCCAATTCTTGAGGGGGCTATCCCAGCAAACATTTTTGTCCATCAACTTATTGCTGTTTAGGGCGAATTTGTAGTCCAAGCCGGATGGATATACTCTGCGGACAGGAGATGGTGGATTCGTCTGGTAAATTTCATTCTGGAGGACCTGAGAGAGCCACTTACCCAATTTGGTCTTAGGACTCTAGTGTTAGATACCCGATACGGGATCATACAGAGCCATTACAACTTCTTCGGTATGCTAGAACAATACAATTCGGAGACTTGCATGTTCTTCACACCTATTGGGGAGCTGGGCTTCGCTCTCCACAAAATGTATGACGTATCCTGTTTGCCCTTCGGGGAGATGCCATATAAAGAGTTCATCCCAGGGACTGAAGAGCTCTCAATCTTAAGAGCAGCACATCCCGATATTTATGCAACCTTTTGGGAAGTGATGTGTCACTTCCATATTTGCGCTCAGTTGACTAGGCTGAGAGGAGGGGACATCAAGTAGGCGTCTTGGGCGGAGTACTTGTTCCAGAACCTGCATTGAAAAGATGTGGCAGTGACCCATCTTGCTGCGAGCTCTCTCAAAAGCATTAGGGCTCATTTTAATGCTACCAATGCCTGCTACATCAATGAAGTCCAGGAGGACATTTTTCCACCTTCCACTGAGTTTGATAGTTTTCATTATCAAGCTCAGGTTCCAATTTCTGACATGGCCCTATTTGCGGGCTTTTTGATGTTGTGGCTGAAGCAATGCGTGGTACCTACAAAGCCTATCAAATCCATCATGGCTGAGGTAGTGTATCCAGCAGTTCTTTTGGCCCATGGGAAGCCAGTAAATCTCCTCTTCGCTATGGTGTGCTGCGTACAGAGTGGCCAACGGGAGTTAATTTCTGAATTCCTCCAGGTTAGGGAGGTTGGTCCTGCTAAGAATATGATTTTGAAGACTCCCCAACCTCGTGTACCAGTGTCATATACATATTTGGTGTCATGGTTTGTCATGCACTCCCCTTCATTGATGACGGGAGGTTCTCTATACAACGGATCTTTCATTCTGTTCGTACAGAGCCTCAAGGCGGCAAAATAGGAGAGCTTGTACATAGTCCTAGCTCGACAAATCTTATCAAAAGATCTCAACTACCATATTTTTTGTTGTTTGCCTGAGTTTGATAATGTTGAACAAGGTAAAATATATGAAGACGTAATGGGTCCCAATGCCTTCACAATTTTGAATGGAGGCATTTTTCGATAGCTCATCACTATTAGGGTGGGTTATCTGATCTTTTGGTAGGGAGAGCAGTGTATTATCAAGCTCTACCAAGCCTTTCAATTCGCCTGGCAATTTGGATATGACCAGTTGTATGTTGGCAATCCCAAACCAAAGCTCGCCCTCATTAGTAACTTATGTGAAGGAGTCCGAGCTTGGTATTATTTGATAGTTGGTTGTACCAGAGAGAGATTTAAGCTGCCCTTCAAGATGCCCAACTCTTACACTGTTCTGGATTTTTGCAATAGGTATTATGAAGCTTCTCAGATTTCGGAGTACAGGATATACACATCTTGTTTGAAGGAGATCAGAGAGATGTATGAATCCAGGAAGAGTTCTAGAATGACTCGTCTAGGGGATTGACGAGTATTTATACTGTGAGTAAGTGGCAGCTGAAGCAGAAGAAGTCTGAGAAGAGGTTAAAGCAGTTGGAACCCATGAAAGAGGGCAGCAGGGAAATGAGCCCTAACGACAGAAGAATCATACCGTTATGAGAAGTGGGCTCGTCAAAAGTTGTCAGCTAAGCCTCCAACTTCTAAAGCTCAACAGGGGCAAAGCTTATGCATGATGCTTTTAAATCTACACATGTTGTGCATATAGATGAAGAAGAGGAGGAGTCATCCGTTCCAATGATATAACCCTTTTCGAGGATGGCTCTTGGTGAGGTTCTAGAAGAGAAGGTTGATATTGAATCCACTCAAACAAGGTCACAAAGTCCTGCGACCCATGGTGTATTAGTGCCCTCACCAGCTGCTTCTCTAAGTCCGGATTTATTAAAGGGATTTGTTGAGTAGTTGGAAGGCATGATGAAATACACCATCAGCTTTGTTGATGTTGGGCAAGGTACTTTTGAGACCTTCAAGCCCTTTTAATGAGCTGCCTAAACAATATCAAGTGTTTGAGCGACACCCACTAGATCAAACACTAGACAGAGGGTATCTCTAACATGGAGATGGATTTGAAAGCTCTAAAGGACTTTGAGCACGTTGACTTAGAGGCAGAGACAGAACAAACTTTTGCTAGCATCCAGGCTACAAGGACACCTCAGCGAGAGGCCCTTCAGAAGAACTTGTCTGAGAGAAAGACATATGTTGCAGCTCTGAAAGAGCAGCACAATCAAATGCAAGTTGAGGTGGCCGATTCCGTTACTACTACATGCATAACTCAAGAAGTCATCACTCAACTAGAAGTGGAGTTGGCTCAAAAGAAGGCTCAGTTGGCCGTGGAAGAGGCGGCTGTGAAGGAGCTTTATCTCAGGAGTATTGAAATTTTCACCAATTACTACAATGAGTTGCAAGTTCTTGAAGAGATCTAGAAAGAAGTCGTTGCTGCGATGCCTGACGAAGTAGAGCTTAGAAGAGATGCTATAGCAATGGTGAAAGCCACTCATGAAAAGAGGCTTGCAGACGTTAAGTCTCGGCTCGCATCGATTAAGCTGATGGGTCCTGAGACTTAACAATGTATCATTCTTTTAATAAGATCAAAGCAATGATTTTGTATCACTTCTTAGTATTTTGAACAAAAAGTGATATCGTTTTAATTTTCCATTATTTCTTTTCTATGTTATATTTTATCTTGAAATAATAAAAATGATTAAAAATGTCAGAGGTGTAATGTTAATTTAGCATAAATTCTTACTTAGAGTAAGATTCAGAAATTTTCTTTATTGCCACTAGGATAATTAAAAACATTTTTATCGTCATAACTGTAATGTTAACTCGACGATGTACTAGTTGGGGATGATTTTGATGATTTGTTATTCTTGCTTCAATAAATTCTGAGTAACCAACCCCCAGTCTAAGTGAGTTCAATCTCTCTTTTTAGACTTAGCTGGGGATTAGAAAAAGGGGTCTCATGATCTACGGGTAATACTTCTTAAGAAATTTCCCATTAATGGGCATCATGAGCCTATCATCTTTTTGATTAATGAGACGGTAAGCTCCATTCGAGTAGACTGACTCTACCATGAAGGGTCCTTCCCATTTAGGATAAAATTTCCCTTTTGTCTTGTGTGTCATGACCATGGGTCGTCGGACCACTAAGACAAGGTTGCCTTTCTTAAAGGTCCTTTGTTTGACCTTTTTGTTGTAGGCTTTTGAGATTTGAGCTTGGTATAACTCGATCTATTGTTGGGCCTCAAGTCGCTTATCATCTAATGCTTCCAGCACTTGAAGGTGCAGTCGATATTGCTCTTCATCAGTCATCTCGGTCGCAAGAGCAACTCTTAGGGATAGGATCTAAATTTTCAATGGCAACATGACATCGCAACTGTACACCAAAGAGAAAGGAGTAGCTTTTGTCGGGGTTCTCACCATTGTGCGGTAGGCCCACAGACATTCGCCAAGTTTTTTCATCCCAGTCACGTCGACTTTTAGAAACAAATTTTTTGAGAAGCTTTACAATAGTTTTATTAAAAGCTTCTGCAAGACTATTAGTTAGCGCGTAATATGTCGTTGATATGACACTTTGGATTCCAAACTTGTCGCATAATCTCTAGAAGTCGTGGCCAATGAATTGAGTTCCATTATCGTGGATAATTCGTCTCGGTACACCAAAGCGGTAGATGACGTGATGTTTGATAAACTTGATCACATTTGAAGTCTTGACTTCTTTCAAATGAATTGATTCTTCTGATTTAGAGAAGGAATCGGTTACTGCTAAGATAAACCGATATCCTTTGGATGTTGGTGGAGAGATGGGTCCAACGATATCCATTCCCTACATTTCGAATGGCCAAAATGGAGATGTTAGGTGCAAATTCCTGGTGCTTGATGAATGAATCACTATGGATTTGACATGCATGACATTGCTTAGCATACTCAAAGGCATCTGCAAACATTTTTGGCCAATAATAGCTAAGTCTTCGGAGTTGATCCCCTAACTTAGCTCCGGGTTGATGAGCTCTACACATTCTGTCGTGAGCTTCTTTGAGAACTTCTTGCGTTTCTTTTCTAGAAAGGCAGCGAAGCAAAACCCCATCATGTGATTTTTGATATAAAGTTTGAGAAATCTCATTGTAATAGAATCGAAGGACCTTCTGTTTGACAGTGGCCACTTCTTTGGGATCATCAGGTAATATGCCATACAAGACATAGTTGATGAATGAGAATCTCTAGTCCCTCGGTTCGAGATTGATAGAAGTTTCACAAACAATCTCCGTTGTTGTCTCTTCTGAATAATCTTCTAAAGGGAACTTGGGGTGATACAAGTCATGACCCGCAACGAATATTATCATTTTCACCTTTGGAGGTAATGCCAACGAAGTTGCCATCAAGGCTAAAGCATCCGTATAGGCGTTCTGGACTTGCGAAATGTATCCAATAAAGAAGCCTTCAATTTTTGGGCTAACTTTAGAGTTGCAAAATGATATGAGACTAAGTCCTCATTACGCACCTCATTTTCTCCTCGGACTTAATTTATGATGAGTTAAGAATCACCGTAAGCCTTAAGATGTCTGATGTTGAGTTCATTGGCCAACTGCATCCCTAATAGCAAAGCATTGTATTCTACTATATTGTTGGTGTAGGGCTCGGTTAAGTAAAATCCTCTTGGGATCACATGACCACTTGGGGTCACAAGCACCACCCGCACACCAGCTGTGATTCCTCCATCGGGTCTTGCTCTAGATGCCCCATCGAAGAACAATTTTCATACTTGCATGACTTCTTGAGTTACGCAAGCTTCTGCAACCTCATCTGGTAAATCTTTGTATAATTTGGAAGAATTGGATACCGGATGATCAACTAAGAAAACTACCAAAGCTTGGCCTTTAATAGCCTTTTGAGGCATGAATTGCATGGATTAATTGTCCAACCAGTTCAATGAAGAAGGTTTCGTCATAAGCACCCTCAGAGGATTCACCTTGGAAATGATATGGATCAATTGCCCAACCAGGTAATGCCACATTTTCTAGACGGCGAACACTAAGGCCAAGCATTCTTTTTTCATCAGATTGTACCAGTGTTCTACCCCAATCATGGTTCTGCCGAGGTAGTAGATTGTCTGCTCATGTCCTTGATCATTATTCTGGGCAAACAAAGCTCCAACAGAATGGTCCATGGCTCTCACATACAACATGAATGGTTTTTTTGATACTGAGGCCACTAGAACGGGTGGTTGGGTGAGGTATCGCTTGATTTCCTCAAATGCCTTTTGACAGTCTTCATCCCAAACGAACAAGACTCCTTTCTTAATCAATTTGGAGAAGGGTTGACAGTGTCCCAAAAGGTTTGATATGAATCTTCGGATGAAAGCCAATCTACCTTGTAGACCTCTGAGTCCTTTGATGTTCTTCGAAGATGGAATTTCTTTCCTAGCATGAACCTTTCTGGATCAAGGGAAATCCCTTTAGACGTGACTATAAACCTAAGGAATTTACCACTGGCTACCCCCAAGAAAGATTTGGTTGGATTCATTTTCAATTGATGTGCTCGCATGATATCGAACATCATTTTCAGATCTGAGAGATGATCGCCTTTCTTTTGGCTTTTTACCTCGATATCATCTACATAACATTCTACCCTTTTGCATACATGTTCATGGAAAATTATATTCATGGTGCGTTGATATATTGCACAAGCGGTCTTCAATATGAAAGGCATTATTATATAATTGTATACCCTCAGTGGTGTTCTAAAAGATGTATGCTTTTCATCTTTAGGGTACACTTTGATTTGATTGTACCCTGAGAATCCATCCATAAAAGACATTCTCTCATACCCACAAGTATTGTGAATCATGATATATGTGATGGGGAGTAGAAATTCGTCTTTTGGGCATGCAACATTCAGGTATCGATTCAGCATTCAGGTCACGAAAATCGATACAAATCCAGACCTTGTCATTTTTCTTAGGTACAGGAACAATGTAAGCCACCAAATCAAGGTGTTTTTCCTCCCTGATGAAACCTGAATCGATAAGCTTCTTGACTTCTGATTCGATTGCTTCCATGATCTCCGGACGGAATCGATGTTGTTGTTACTTAACAGGTTTCGCATCCATATCGATGATGAGATGATGCATGGCTACCTTTGGATCAAGACCAGGCATATCTTCATAATTCTAAGCAAATACGTTTATATAGTTTTGGATGAAAGATATAAGGTCTTCCTTCTAGAATGGTGATAAGCTTTCGCTTATAAAAATTGATTTGGGATTGGCTTCGTCTCCCATATTTATATGGATCACCTTATCTTCTGTGGGTGGCTCACGTTATTCGAAGCGCATGTCCCATAAGATGTTAAGACGTTTGATCCACAGGTCATTGGTTGATTTTATCAACTCTTCATCATCCCCTTCATCATTATCTGGATGACTAATTGAGGCCATGTTTACAAACATACTTTTGCATAATGCTCCAATGCTCACATCGGAGTCTCATGATGATGTTCCGGATGAATAGTCATGATACAAACATTCACCGGCTTTATTTTCTAAAGAGGGAGGTGTTGAGACATAACCTAACCCTCTCCTAGTTTTATTGTAATAATCAGGAGGTTTTCCTTCTGGAGTGAAAGATCGAATTGGTGCTCGCCTTCCTTTCCCGAAGTTTAAACCTTCCTGATTATGAAAATCATAACCCATGTTTCTCATCATATGGAGGGACTTAGGCCCATAATGATGGAATTGTGGGATTTTAGTGTCATCCTCCGAACTTTTCTGATTTTATAGTTCAAAGTTGACTTTCCCAAAATTGATCGTCTTTTGACCTTTCTTCTTGGCCGGGACCATGAAGAAGGCTTTCTGCATGTCTTCCATCTCCTCGAATGTGGCGAAAGATGACTTGAGCTGCAGATTAAGTGATGCCTCGGCGTACAATGTATGCCATAGATCTGTGCTTACATCTGTATTAGTCCACGTTTTCTCACATTTAGAGAATACATTGGACACGTACACCAAATGGAAAATTTCATTAATGTACCCCTCACCCTCATTAGGTACATCATTATTATTAAGCTCATTCTGGCTCATTACATTCGGAATCAATTCCCACAAACACTCTTCCTCGGGTTCGGGCTTGACGTCTACTTTGTTACTGCTGTCGGGATCTTCTTTTAGCTGTTCTAACTCTTGGGAGTCTAGATAGAAAACTGAGTCAATGTGGTAATTTTCCACCCTCTTGAATGGTTACTTTTCGGCTATCATGGTTCTGACTTCTCCCTCTTCATCAACATACTTAATCACTTGATGGAGGGTAGACAAGACAATGCGATTCGCATAAATCTAAGGTCATCCCAATAATAAATTATAGGATGTGTCTGTGTCTATGATATAACAAGTCACTTCTGACTTGAGATCTCCAATCTGACACTTGAGTTTGATTTTGGCTAACGGTCGCCTACTGTTAGCATTGAAGCCAAAGATAGTGGTCTGGGTGGAGCTCAATCAATGCAGAGGAAGCCCAAGGACTTGCATGACCCTGTATGGCATGATACTGAGCGCTAAACCCGGGTCAACTTGGACTCGACTAATCTCAGAAGACCCAATATACCCTGTATAGTATAAGGGTCTGTCATGCTTATGCTTGATTTGCATATCTTCTTGTGTGAATAATATGCAAGGTAGACTTTTGACAGCTTGCAAACATTGTGCACAAGAAAGTTCTTTGTAGCTTCTGGAACAACATGACTTGTGTGATGAAGCTCTTTGTATCTGTTAAAGCTTCGATCAGAGCTTTTCTCATGGATTTGGACAGCCTTACGAGCTCATAAAGAGTGATTTTGGAAGGAATATTGGCCAGTTGCGCCATGGCATCAAAACAGAAAGATCTGCTTGATCCCTCGGTTTCTTGTTGGAGAAGGTTCTTATTGTAGAAAACCTCCCTCTGCTTTCCCTTGTCGGCTTCTTTGCTTGTTTGCCTCTTCGACATTAATCCGGGCAACAATTTCTTCTGCTTGTTCTCCTTGGGAGACCAGCTGTTTCTAGGAATGGCACTCTGTGACTCCCATTTGGGCTAGAAGGTTAGTCTACAAATTATGCCGATAGGTTTTCACTAGAGTAGCCTGTGTCATACCCGAAGGATATCGCAGGGCTATGCTTTGGAATCTTTCAACGAAGGCTTTAATAGACTCTCATTTCTTATGCCTGGTGGTAAGAAGGGTAGGGACGGAGACTTCTATGCCATCTTCGAAGAATCTGAACCAAAAATAGTCTTTCTAAATATGCCCACTTTTGAATAGATTTGGCAGGAAGTTTCATAAACCATTCAATGGTAACCCCCTTGAGGGAATGAATAAACAAGTCAATATGGGGTCGTTTGATATCACATTCCCAGTCTGTAACTTAATATAGTAGATATGTTAGTTTGGTGACCCTGTGCCATTAAAAGCTTGCAGAGTTGAGGCTTTAAATTTGGGAAGATAAGAGATTGCATCCCGTTCATCGGGATAAGGCTTCACAACCCCTTCCTCTTGGAGCTCGCTTCTGTTGGTAATAGCATTGAGGCAGGTTTCCAATTCTTCCATCTTGGCCGATTGAGGATTTTGTTCATTCTCGATCTCTTTCTCCTCTTCTGAGGAAGATTCTATGTGGTGGGCTTCTTGATCAGAAGTCTCAAACACTTTTTCTTTCCCCTTTGATGAAGATACTCTTACTCTTCAGGAGGATTCATGCCGAGGCGGCGAGTCTGCTTTTTGAGACTTGGCCCTATCCACAACGATTTAGGCCATCAAGGCTAGGAGTTCATTGGTGGTCTCTTGCTAAGATCTGAGTATGGCTTGGTGCTCATCGAGTCTCTTCATGAGATCTTCAGGATTCTCTGCCACGTAAGCGGAACTCTCATGTTCAACGAAAGAACTAGAGGATTGGGACTCCAAGATGGCTGAATGTTCATCATTAGAATTTGTTCCTATAGCTAATCTCTAATAATCAACAGGGGAAATGACTCCCATTAGAGTCTGAGTGTGTTGGTAGATTCCTTTGAACTCATTCAAGATTTCTTTGACACTCGGAGAACGATTCATCTTTAATTAATCGGAACTAGGGATTGGTGACTTTCCCTCTACCGACCATATTGATAGTAACTCCAAGATATTCATCCTCTGGTGTTCTCTTCTTGTAGGAACGTCATCGCTTGTTAGGCAAGGCAACGTTCATCAATCGGTCAAACACCAAGATTATTGGTGTAGGTGCACAACATTGGCACCTTGAGAGGACCGTAGAAATCAGTCGTTCACATTGACATGAATGAGTGATTTGTTGTACAGGTCTTTCTCTCGATATGAGCTCTCTTAAGTCAGAGACTTGAGAAGAATCCCTCACTGAATGTGAGTTTTGAGTTAGAACCCCTGTCTACCATTAGATGAGACTGGCTCCTAGTGAACATGAATTTTATATCCATGTTGGTCCTTTTGAACACGATGTATCACATCGCGTTTTGTATTAGGACCGCGAGGGTCGCATTTAAGAATGGGAACGCGAGGGTCGCATTTTGCTTGAGGAATGCGAAGCTCGCATTCTACTTAAGGAACGTGAAGGTCGTGTTTTAATTGATCAACACGGGCTTGAGGTTCGCATTCTATTTGTGAAATGCTCCCTTGAGGGTCGCGTTTTGGTTGAGCAATGCAGCCCTGAGGTCCGTGTTTTGCTTATAAAACACTCCCTTGAGGGTCGTGTTCAACCTGGATTGTGCAGGACTCGTGCTTGGGCACATAAATGCGAGACTCACGTTCTGAAGCAGAAAAGCGAGGCTCACGTTCTGAAGCAGAAACGCGGGGCTCATATTGAGGCTTACAAACACAGAGCTCGCGTTGATTGAAGGACCGACTTTCTCAAAGCTGTGCTCGTTGTAGGGATCTCCTCTTCGAGCAGCGTTCTTCTTAGCTTGTTTTAAGGCTTTTGCAAAGTCACTATCTGTAATGATCAAGTTTGTCGCCACAATGAGCCTCTTGTGACCCGATACTCATTGTTTAGGCATGAGCGTAGAATCTTCTACTCGATTGACGAGTTTAGCTGAAGTTGATCAGAGGAGAGGCTGTCCAAGCAGTCTAGTCCAAGGGAGAGATCCCCCTTTGGTGAGTCAGGCACAATTGGAGCTTTGGTCTCCTTAGAGACTTTGCGAATCTTGCGCATAGCCTTGGGGCTAAGGGATCTAGAGGAGAGCAATTCCTCATATTTGACTTGATCAAACTCCACCACCAGGGTTTCGACCGTCGTTCCAGTGAGTTTGATGCCAGATTGCGTCACCACTTCTTCATCGGTAAAAAAGCTCATCCCCACCTGAGTCGTCATCTTTTGTTAGTCGAAAAATTGCAAGAAAAGTAAGAATAAGTTTTGTATTAATCCCCCTAACTACCTTAGGAAGAGAGTAAATACAATCTCTCATAGTAATCTCTCTCTTACCGACTTAGAAAAAGAAATTATAATATTTCTTATTAGTTTCCTGATTTATAAAAGAGAGAAGGAATCGACGGAGATCGTTCCTTTTGTTTAAATCTGGGTTCTTCTAGGTAGCGATAAGAGTTTGAATGTTGTATCCCGATGATGATCCGAGCATTTCACCTCATGGAATGTTAGTCTATTCCTCTTCACGTGATGTCGGGAAGAACTTACGAGGCAAGTTTAAAACTCTTAACTAGTTAAGAACTCTGAACTCTGTAAAAGAGTTGATTTTAGAAAGAAAATTAATTCTTTTCAATTTAACCAAAATGATTCACAAGCTAAGGTAAAAGCTCCAAGAAAAGCTCTTAACAATGCTCCAATGATCCGATCCAAGAGATCCTCCTTCTCCTTTTCTGTTTGAACCCCTTTTCCAACTGACTTTTTAGCTATTTATGGGGGTTTAAGGGGTGTAATTGACCCTTAAATCACTCCTTAATGAGGGTTTAATGCCCTTAATTCATGGAAAATAGTTTTGGAACCGTTTAAAACATGTTTGAATCAGTCAAACGCGAGATTCACGTTCCGGAAATGACCCTCGCGTTTAGAACTGAAAACGCGACGGTGAGCTTCGCGTTTTGAACTGGGAACGTGGTGGTGAACCTTGCGTTTTGAGCTTGGAACGTGGTGATGAGCTTCGCGTTTTGAGCTTGGAACGTGCTGATGAGCTCCGCGTTTTGAGCTTGGAATGCGGTGATGATTTCCACATGTTGCTTTGAAGAAATCATCAATTTGTAATCTCTACTGTTAGAGTGTTTCAAGGATTATCATCTTATAATTCTGGCCTCTTTGAAATGTGAGAATCGTCAGTTTGTAACTCTTGTTTATTTTTGCAAAAGTTGTTGTGAGTATCATCAAATTTTAACTCTCATTGATTGATATGTAAGTCGTCAGATCATTACCTTCATCATTTGTGTTTCATGGGGATTAACTATCTACAGTGATTTTAGGCAACCTACACATGTGATTGTTGATCAAACGTCCTGCTGTGCAAAAGACGGATTCCCAAGCTACTATGGAAACCTGCACTATTAGTAAGTCACGAGCCATAATGAAAAGTATAGGATATGAAACTGTTCCATATACTTTCCACAATTACAAAATATCCAAACTATCATTTTGACAGTTAACTAAAGATACAGTTAAATATTGATCAATTACAGAACCTTTGCTGATGATCTAAGTCCAGATCCACCAGTTAGCTCAGCTACTATTGATTCCCTATCAAAACTCACACTTTTGCCTGACTTGAGCTTGTAGAAGCAGAAGCGCCTGTAGGCTGATGTGTAGTTACACTATATCTAGTTGCATACTCGTCATATAATCTTTGAAAATAATTTTTAATAGTATTATGATGAGTAAAAGCAGTAACGGTTTGACCAACATCAGTGTCTATTAGCATATTATCATACAAATAATTTAACAAACTTCGAAGGCCAATATCCTTCAAACACGGATCAATAAGAACCTCCAAACCAAAAATAATAGGAATATGTATAAAATATTTATTAAATTTACTTTTCGTTTGAAAAATTATATTTCCAAAATAATTATCCATACGATATTTAATATTTTTTTGAATATTTAAAACTTTTAAAGCAGCTAAAGTAATGGTTAGATAATAACATCTAGATAATAACATAGTAGCATCATAAAAAACTTGTAACATCTCTTTTAAAATACATATAACTGTCCATTCATCCTCAGTTATTCCATACATACTAGCAGAGCTAGAACTACAAGTATAAAAAGCAATAAAATCATTTATAATTTCTTTATATTATATTGCTACACTTAACATTGCATAGGTAGAATTCCACCTATGATAAACATCTTTTGGAATTAGTCTGGGTTTTAAATTTTTTCTTTTACAAAATTATTTCCATCTTTTAATTCTTTGCTCAGAAGCATTATGAGCATAAGCTACTGTTCTAATTTTTCTATCATGGATTTAATTTCACCAAATACACTTTGAACAATTAAATTTAAAATATGACACACACATATAATATGAAAAATATCACCATGACATGGTAATAACAGAGATGTTTTGATATAATCAATAGCTACATTATTATTACTTGCATTATATAGTGAAAGAGAAAATATTCTTTCTGATATTTCTAATTTTGTTAGTTCTTCAATTATTAAATTTGCAATATTAATATCAGTATGTGACTATTCAAATACAATAAAAAATAACTTTTTTAAACATTTGCTAATTATCTTCAATCCAGTGTGCTGTGATACATAAATAACCAGTTTGTACTTTAGATGTCCAAATATCAGAAGTTAAAAAAAATTTAAAGTTTAAACTTTGAAAATAAAAAATTATTTTTGCTTGATCCTCTTGATAATATTTTAAAATATCACATTGATAAGTTTGACGATAATTTTTTTTAAATGCGGGATAAAAATCATCAATAAACATATCTTCAAATCCATCTTCTTCTACTAATTTAAATGGAAGATTTTTAAGAATAATTAATCTGATGACACATTTCCTGGCTCGGACTGCGTCATAATTCCAACTACTGAGACTAATAGAAGATGAGGACTGAGAGAATAAAGATTATCGGATATCACCTTGAGGCGTCTGACCTTTGTTGTGTTTATCTACATGACGTTTGAGGTGGTTGGTGCTGCTTTTATGATGAGCTTAGAAAATATGGCCGCACAACACACATTTAGCCTTCTGGGTGAGAAGTCTACCGTGTTCATCCTTGGTGACGTATATCTTCTCGAAAATATTCCATATATCGGATCTCGGCCTTTTAGGAGCTCTTGGTGTAGAATCGTCGCCACCGAAGTCGGGATCAACATTGGTAGGAGTAGGAGGAGTAGCTGTAGATCCTATAGTAGTAGGACTCATTTGAAGATCGGGAGTTGGATTTTGCCCTTCATAATTAGAGAAGAAAGCCATTTGATTGAAGAATTATAGAAGAAAAGAGAGTATAAGAGAGTATTAGAGATAAGTAGATGGTTTTTGGATGAGAAAAATAAATGAAAACCCCCTCTATATATAGAGGCAGCCCCTAGACAAATGACCAAAATACACTAAAATTTTGGTTGTTTTTGATCGTTTTTGGGGGTATTTTGGTCAAAAGGTCAAATATGACCGTTTTTGGTCGTTATGATCAGGTCGGGTCGACCAGCCTTAACAACCAAACGGTCCCTTAGGTGACCGTTTTGGACAAGCCGGCACGACCCGACCTGGCCCGACCCGGCCATCCTGACCCGGTTGTTCCCCTGGCCGAGCCGAGCCCGGTGCGAGCGTAGACGAATCGGTCGAGGGCCGAGCCCGGAACCAGGTTTGGTTTCCGGGCCAAACCCGGGCCGAGCGCCGGCCTGGGCACCGGGCTAGGCCCGGGCCTAAGGCCCATTTGGACACCCCTAGGTGCAAACCCTTTTGTGCTAAACGAGCATCTTATTAACTATAAATTATTCTAGATATTGCTATCACTATATTTTGGTAATTTAACTCATGCTTAATTAGATATGATAACTATTGATCAAAATATATTTAATTTAACTCATGCTTAATTAGATATGATAACTATTGATCAAAATATATTTGCGACAACATTGTAATATAAAATTCGTGCATGCTCGGGTTAAAGACTAGTTATCTTATAATCGGCAAACCAGAATACAGATTCATTTCCAAGCAATAACCAGTAACCAGATTCTTTTATTATCACGTTCCGTCATGCTTTCAGTCGATATGCACATTCTCAAAAAAGTTTAGGCGCAACTTCATATACTAACTATATCTACGATATTACAATATTGTGATTCCTCAAAAAAAAAAAAAAAAAAAAAAATCTACTGATATTAACTTCTGAATTTGTGGACTTCCCTTCTGCTCCTTGCTGTGGACCTCGCCCCTTTTCGGGCCACATTGTCACTACCTCTCTCCCCTCAAAAATCCAAAACCAATTGAATCCTAGTTATTATCCAACATCTTATCTTTTCATTTTCTCCTCATTTTAAAGTATCATTACCCATCTCTCTCTTTCTCTCTCCTCCACTCTCTCTCTCATCATGGCTTCTATTGCTCTTCGCCTCTCCTCTCCTCTGAGCCCAAACCGTAACCCTAGCAGACTACCGTACAGGGCTCCACCATTCCTTTCGAACTCCGGCCTCCCTGCTCACCGGAGGACGCTGCCATCTCTCTGCCGATGCCGCAGCGCTCGATCGGACGGCGGCGGCGGCGGAGATGGCGGCGAGAAGCGATGGGACGAGGTGATACAGGACATGGTGTCGAGAGCGGTGAAGAGGTGGGATGATTATGTGAAAACCTACAGGAGTTCTCAGTTTATAGACTCCAAAGATTTGGGATCGGAGAAAGCTGTTGAGTCTAAAGAAGAGGAAGAAGGAGAGGCCGAAGGGGATTGGGATTGGGAGCGGTGGAAGCAGCATTTTGCTGAGATGGAGGAGCAAGAGAGGATTGTTGCTGTGCTTAAGGTAATCTTTTCTATTTTTATTTCTTCATTTAGGGTTTTGTTTTCAAGTTGATGTTGGAGATGTGGTTGGTATATAGTGAATATGTGTACCTTTATGCTGTTTGATGACTTAAACCATAAAAAAACTTGTCGGAGCTGAGTATTTCTATCGGGGAGTTTTTTTTAAAGCCACCCGCTGAGGGAGGAAGCATAAATGCTGCTGACGCTTGAAAATTTTATCGGAAACAAGAGAGTGGTGTAGTATTCTGTTCAATAGATGAACTCTCGTTTCAGAATTAATATTAAGGCTATTTACACTTTAATGCCCTAAAGTTTTATTCATTTTTAACTTTGATAATTGATACCACGGAGTTTTATTTTGGTAATTTGATACTTCAAAATTTGAAAAATTGATGTTAATTTGACAAATTGATACCCCAAAGCCTAACTTTGTCACCTAACTTTCCCCAAACTCAAAAGAATTAAAATGCGATAAGAAAAATTTGTTCTCATTTTCTATGTTAATATTGTTGAGCAACATTAACATCAACTTTTTGCAATTTGCGGAATTGCCAAAATAGAAATTCAGAGTATCAACATCAAAAAAGGGTGAAACTTTGGCGTATTAAAGTGCAAATAACCCTTATTATGAATATGTAGTTTGAAGATCTATTTTTGGGGTTTCTGTCGGTGGATTTGGAACCATAATGTTTGAATCTTTACTATCTCAAAAGGTCTGAGATCTTGTTGTCCTTTTGAGATTTGTAAAATATTGGTAAGGAAGTTAGAAGAAATGCAAGAAAATGAGTGAAGGAGGACAAGCAGAGATAGAGAGAGTCAAGCAGCTGAGCTCAGAATGCAAATAACTGGGGAGGGGGGTTTGGTAGGTATCGATTATAGAATGGGATAAGTGCTAGGAAATACTAAATGAAGAGAGGTCGAGAGGCTCATTTTTAATTAACTTACAACAAGTCTAATCCTTTTTAATTTACCCCTCCAATCTTTAAATTTGTTAATTTGACCTCAATTCATCCCAAATCTAGTACGTTATCCCTCAACTTAAGTTCTATTAAACTTCTAGCAGAGTTGGGTTAAATTCCTATTCATTTCTCATCTTGTACCGAATAAAAAACACATTAAAAAATTTGAAAAATCCATAAAGGAAAAGAGTAGACAGGGACACTGTAGGCTGTCTAAAAAATCACAATAGATAGCTGATCCCCACGAGGCAATGGTTCATTCCAATCAAGAAGCAGAATTCATCCTTACAATCAAAACAGAAGAGATTTTTAAATCATTACATCCGCAGCATTATAATCGCTACAAACACGACCTCATATTTGAGATGATCGGTCTTGATGGTTGCGACAACAACATGACCAATATTATATTAGTAACTATTAGAGATGCTGATGAGCAGTATAATGATTTCAGAAATAAAAGGTTGGACTTAGTTGATGAGTTGCTTGGTAGAGAGCTGTGGGTAAATATTCACTGATTCCCATCAGGTCACAACAATGGAAGCTACGATCAAATAGCTTCCGTGCCGACAAACGAGGGTTGCAAAGAGAGGATTTTTTACATGGATCGAGAAGAGTTACGATTCAACGACGCTTCCGACAGCTGATGAAAATTCTATTCAGTGGCCTTCACAATCAACAGTGAGAGTTACAATCTGACGACTTTCACATCTTATGACAAGCAAAGATCAATAAGCAGTAGCCTTTGCAACGTCATAATGAACGCAGTTACATGTCAATAACCCCTCTTAAACGCAGAGTTCACCTCTACGTTTCTCAAATTCAAAACGCACAGAAAATCCACCTGTGTGTTCTCCACCAGGCACCTAACTCTGTAACGCAGAGTTAAAACACCAAAACGCATACATAACGAGCGTCCTAAACTCCTGACGTAGAGTTGGATTTTAACCCACAATCCACCTGTGCGTTTCCAACTTTAAAATGCATATGGCCTGTGCGTTTCCAACCTTTGACAAATGTTTAACTCTGCGTCTCAGGCCTTAGACGCAGAGTTAAGGCCCAGAACGCCAAATCAGGCGTTTGACTTGTTCAAATACAAGCCGAACGGCCTCAAAACCGTTATTCCACGTTCTGAGGGATTTTCGCCCACTTAGGAGCGGATTTAGGGGTTGGTTACACCCCTAATCCCCCTATATATAACCACCTTACTCAACCAAGAAGGGGTTAATCGGTTCTGAGCAGAAAAACCGCATAGGGTTGACGTGTGCTGGTATCGAAACCACCTAAGGTTAGCAAATCTCAGCAGCTTAACCGCACGGAGGAGGAGATTTCTCGGAAGATCAACAAACTACTTAGTAGTTAGTACATCAAATCCAAGGGGATCTCTTCATCAACAGCAAATCAACTTGGCTATTAACCGAATCTTCGGTTTTAACAACTCTGTTACAGAGTTTTCAACTCGCTCTGAGTTTTGAAAACTCACTAAGAGTTTGTGATTAACTTGCAATACAAGTTAATTACATCAATCAGTTATTCGGTATTCAACAACTCTTTTCAGAGTCTCCAAACTCGTTCCGAGTTTCTTACACTCGTTAAGAGTTCTAAACCGAATTCATTAAACAAGTCAATTGTTCCAGTGAGATAGTACGGTCGGATCGTCAACGGAGAGCAATTTCGACGCGAGCATTCGAAGGAGGCACTCCATCGCTACCAAGAAGAACCCAGTTTTAAACAAAGGGGAGAACTAAATTCATTCTCCTCTCTTTTGTAATCGGAATCCAAATTATAATCAATTTTGAGAGAATACAAGTCAAATTTTCTTTCATTGTCTTTTTACATCAAATTTCCAATAAACAAAAGATGGCGACTCCGCTGGGACTAGCTTCTCTGATGACGAAGTGGTGGCGCAATCCGACGTCCACCTCATCGGAACCACCGTCGAAACTTTTGTCGTAGAGTTCGACCAAGCCAAGTACGGGGAGACTCTCTCCTCTGGATCGCTTAGCCCTAAAGCTAAGCGTGACATTCGCAAGACCTCTAAGGAGGTCATGACTACTGTTGAGATGCCAAAGAAAGCCCTCTCCTTTGGCCAAGACCTTAAACTCGCTCTGCGAGTTGAAGACTCTACGTCCGTATCACTACGGCGTACAATAGGTCAAAAAAGACCTATGGTGGAGGAAAATCCAATCAACGCCGACGATGCAGCGGCCAAGGCGTTGAAACAAGCTAAGAAAAACGCTGCTCGACGAAGGAGAAGATTCATACGCCGAGCATATTTGCGGAATAGTCGAGCTACTGCTCAACGCAAAGACTGCGTTTCTGAGCCTTTGCCCGAACTGTGCGTTTCTGCTCCAGAACGCACACTTCGTGGCAATGAACCCGGTTATGAACCTCGGGTGATCCAACTCAAACGTGACCCTCAGTGGTGCGTTGTTCGACATAGACGCACACCTCAAGAGTGCGTCGCAAAACGTGACCTCCAAAGGCACGTTCAATCATCCGAACGCACGCCACAACCGTGCGTTCAATCAAAGCACGACCTTCAGGGGTCTGTTCAATCATTCAAACGCACACCTTAAGGGTGCGTCCAGTCAAAACCTGACCCCCAGGGGACGAACCGGGGTCTGGTTCGTCAACCAAGCGCACACCACAAGTGTGCGTTCAATCGAAAAACGACCCTCAAAGGTCTGTTTCATCATCAAAACGCATACCACATGTGTGCGTTCAAGCAAAACAAGACCCACAGAGGTCTGTTTCATCAATTAAACACAGGCCTCGACCTCGTGTTTATAAACCTAAACGTGACCCTTGTGTTTCTTCTTAAGAACACGACACGGTCCGTCAGGTCCAAAAGGGACGGCACAGATTTAATGTTCATATCCAACCGATCCAAAGGCAGGGGGTTCCATCTCCACCCTCACAAAATCTTTCCCAGGTCTCCGACTTGCGTGAGTTACTGTCAAGAGGAAGACCAACACAACAAATGGCTCATTCATGCCAATGTGAACGGCTCATTTTCGCTGTCCTCTCCGAATGCAGTTGTTCACCTACGCCTAGACAGTCGGTGTTCAATAGATTGACGGGCGTTGTTAGGCCTCCCAAACGACAACGTCGCCATAAGAAGGCCTCTGAAACTGAATATCCCGAGGTCACTATCAATATGATCGGCAGAGGAAGAGCGTCGCATACTGATTCTAATGAGTCATGATGAGTCACAAAGAAGTCATTCCCCGACTGTTAGGGAACTTTGTGACGAGTTCGAAGGGGTATATCGGCATACTCGGACTCGGACAGGAGCTATCCGCCCGGTTGACTATCAAAAGTTAGCTAAAGAGATTACAATAAGTGATGAACATTCGGCAATAGCCGAATCTCAATCTTCAAGCTCTGTCGGGGCACGAGAGGTTTCTGTTTACATGGCGGGAAACCCCGAGGATATAGCCAAAAGAGTGGACGAACATCACGTCATATTCCAAGCGCAACAAGAGACCCTTCTTCAAATGAAGGATATGCTGGCCCAGCTCCTGGCTGAAAAAGGCCAAAAACCTGAATCTTCCCGGAAGACGACATCAAAGGGAAAGCAAAAAGCGACCGAACATTCGGATCGTGAAACTCATAACCTCGAATCCTCCTCTGAAAATGAGAAGGAGATGGAAAGAGAATTGCATCCCCAGTCTACTAAAGTGGACGAATTGGAGGCTCGCCTCAATGCAATTGCCAATAGAAGCGAGCTCCGCGAAGAAGGGGTGATACGGTCTTATCCCGCTGAGTGGGACACAGCCCCCTACCCTCCTAAGTTCAAGGCCCCTACCCTACAACCATTCGATGGCACAGGATCGCCGAACCAGCACATCTACTACTTCAAGTCACAGACTGGAGATGTGATAGCGAACGACGCCATCCTGACACGCTTGTTCATCGGCACTCTTAAAGGGGTAGCCTTTGAATGGTTTATGAAGCTGCCTGCCGGATCTATTCAGAAATGGGTAGATTTAGAAAGGCTATTCCTAGCCAGGTTCTTCGAGGATGATACAGAAGTCTCGGTCCCGACTCTTCTCGCCACCAAACAGAAGAAGGGAGAGTCTATCAAGGCTTACGTGGAGAGATTTCGCAGCATGGCGTTGCGATGCCCTTCAGGTTGACCCAATCGACCTTGGTTGAAACTTGCAGGCACAACCTGCAGACTCAGCTCCTTGCCCAGATGGGGTAGCGGAATGTCGCTCCTGAAAACAGCTGGTGTCGCAAGGAGAGCAAGCCGAAGGGATTGTTGCTCGAGTTAAAGCTGAAGAAGAGCCACAACCCAAGCCGCAGCAACAACGCAATCAACACAACGCCCAGCGGTCTAAGGGAAAAGTAACTTTAGCAGCTGACTACACGCGAGTACCACCGCCTACTAAGCAAGGTAAGACGCCAAATCAACAAAGAGCGCCCAAGCAGTATTCATTTAAAGAGGAGCATGTAGATACCTTATTTCAATTGCTTCGAAAGAACAACAAGTTGCAGTTTCCCGAGATCAGAAAGCCGGAGGAAGCAGGGAAGGTAGATGATCCTAATTACTGTCGTTATCACAGATTCCTAGGGCATCCTACCAAAAGGTGCTACGTCTTTAAGGACATCCTCCAAAATTTGGTAGACGCCAAGGTGCTCACTCTGAAACCTGAGCAAAAGACTGTATCTACCAATATGATAGCAGTCCAGTTCGGCGACTTCCCTCCAGTGGCGACCGAGGATGGCGTTGTCCCCATCCACAAAGGAGAAATGCACCTGAAGAATACTGACTTGTACAGTCAGAAAGACAAGGGATTGATACCCCTCACCACTCCAAAAGGAGAAATCATGTGGGTTCATCCTGATCTGGTGTAAGACCAACAGTGGACGAGCACCTCATCCAAGAAGAAAGGAGTAAAGGCTAAGTCTTCCAACATGATTAGCCCCTCCATTACTGAGAACGATGACCACCTCAAGACCCTTACGGATTCAGAAGAGGAGAGGATTGCCTGGCAGCATACCCGGGAGATAACCCTAGCACTCGGTCAGGAAATGCTTACTTGAGAGATTACAACCAGAATCCTCAAGAAGCTGAAGAACAACCCCAAGACGCTGGGGGTTCTGTACCGAAAAAGCCGGCCGATAAAGGGAAACAAAAGGAGCTCCGGTTCAACAAAAATCTTCACCAGGAACCCGGAGAGTCGAGCACTCCTTTTTAATTCAATGTTATGGCATAGCTGGCCAACATACCGGCCAGAATTACACTATATGAGCTCCTAAGGTTGTCCAAAATCACCAAGGAAGCTCTAATTGAAGCATTGAAGAATACAGAGAGCTTCATCACACAAGTGGCTCCAATCCCTGAAGCTTCTAAAGACCAACCTTGCCTGCAATGTCTGCAAGCTGCAAGAAGTTTACCCTGTATATCGTTTACTCAAGAAGATATGCAGGTTAAACACAAACACGACAGACCTCTGTATTATACGGGGTATATCGGATCTTCCGAAATCAGTCGTGTCCAGGTTGACCCGGGCTCCGCACTCAGCATCATGTCTTACAGGGTTATGCAGGTCTTAGGAATCCCTATGCACCGGTTGAACACTACCCAGACCACCATCTTCGGGTTCAATGCAAATAGCACTCGGCCCCTTGGGAAGATCAAACTCAGATGCCAAATTGGAGACCTCAAGTCCGAGGTAACGTGCTACATCATAGACGCGGACACTTCTTATAATTTATTGTTAGGAAAGCCCTGGATACATGCCAACCGCATTGTCCCGTCTACTCTGCATCAGGTCATGAAATATGCCAATGATGAGGGAGAAGTTCGAACCCTGATTGCAGAGAAATATCCCTTTCGAGGGGTAGAAAACTTTCACACAGACTCCGTTTTCTACCTGGAATCCCAGGAGAAGGAAGATGTAGACAGTGGCAATAAAGCCGACATTGAACCAGATCCTGAAGAAGATTGCCCGTGGGAACTGAATCTAGATGTAATGGGTCAGGACGAGAGTAATAATAATGTACCGAGCGAGGGTGAATGGTGCATTAATGAAGATTTATTTTGGCGTACTTGTCTGATGTGTCCTCTAAAAGTAAACAAATAGAGAATGATCATAATGCAGGTACCAACTCGTGGCACGCATTGTGTGCAGAGGCATCCCTCATGTTGCCAATTAAGTCATCCTTCACTTCAGATGAAGAAGTAGAAGATGCACAGAAGGCTATCTTCAAAGTCCCATCCAAAAGGAAAGGGCAGAAGCCGATCTGTTTTGGTAAAGTCAAACCCGAACCACTCAAACGAGGTAGTTCAGAGGAAGACGACAGAGTTCCCCAATTCCATTATCATGAACCCAATTCTATACATTTAATGAAACGAATGGGGTATAACTTTAATAAAAAACAAGGTTTAAACTTTGGGAAAGGTAGGCGAACACCGATCCGGATGTCTCTAACCCCCGAAGAAAAACCTCCGGATTATTATCAAAAGACCGGAAGAGGCTTGGGTTATGTCACAACCCTTCCTGTTTCAGAAAATGAGATCAGTAATTATCTACGACAGGATCATTCATCCGGAACATCTTCCTGGGAATCCGACGTCAGTGTCGGACCTTTCTTTAAAAGCTTGACTGTGAACATGGTTTCAACTTTTAACTAGTCACCCAGATGAAAATGCAGGGGGTGATGAAGGGTTAATTGAATCAACCAATGACCCATGGATCAAACGTCTTAACATCTTATGGGATATGCGTTTCGAACAACGCGAACCACCCACTGAAGATAACGTAGTCCAGGTCAACATGGGAGATGAATCTGACCCCAAGCCAATTTTCATAAGCGAAAGCTTATCACCCTCTGAGAAAGAAGATCTTATATCTCTCGTCCGAAAATATATAGATGTCTTTGTTTGGAATTATGAAGACATGCCGGGTCTCGATCCAAAAGTGGCCATGCATCGTCTCAACATCGATCCGGATGCCAAACCCGTTAAACAATAGCAACGCCGGTTTCGTCCAGAGATCATGGAAGCAATTGAGTCTGAAGTGAAAAAGCTTATAGACTCAGGCTTTATCAGAGAGGAACAACACCCGGACTGGGTGGCCAATATTGTTCCCGTGCTCAAGAAAAACGGTAAGGTTCGTATATGCATCGACTTCCGCGATCTCAACGCAGCTTGTCCAAAAGACGAGTTTTTACTTCCCATCATCGATGTCATGATTGACAACACCTACGGATATGAAAGGATGTCTTTCATGGATGGATTCTCCGGGTATAATCAAATCAAGATGTATCCTGAAGACGAAAAGCATACTGCATTCAGAACACCGCTGGGGGTGTATTGCTACACAGTGATGCCTTTTGGTCTGAAAAACGCAGGTGCAACTTATCAACGTGCGATGAACGCTATCTTTCACGAACATCTGCGTAAGAAGATAGAGTGCTACGTTGACGACATAGCAGTGAAAAACCAATGTAAGGGTGATCATCTTGCAGACTTGAAGACAATGTTCGATATCATGCGAGAACACCAACTGAAAATGAATCCGACTAAATCGTTTCTCGGAGTATCAAGTGGAAAATTCCTGGGATTTATTGTCACGTCCAAGGGAATTTCTCTGGATCCAGAAAAGGTGCGCGCTATCCAAGACATGTCGCCGCCGAAAAATCTCAAAGAGCTCAGAGGTCTGCAAGGCAGATTGGCATACATCCGAAGATTCATATCTAATCTCTCGGGACGCTGCCAACCTTTCTCAAAGCTTATGAAGAAAGGCGTGTCCTTTGTTTGGGATGAAGAATGCCAAAAAGCGTTCGAGGAAATTAAGAGATATCTCACTCAACCGTCAGTTCTCGTGGCCCCGATATCAGGAAAACCGTTCCTGTTATATGTAAGGGTTATGAAATATTCTCTTGGAGCTTTATTGGCCCAGAACGATTATCAAGGGCAGGAGCAAGCCATTTATTACCTGAGCAGGACCATGATGGGAGCCGAACACCGGTATAACCCGGTCAAAAAAGAATGTCTCGCTTTGGTATTCGCAGTTCAAAAGATGCGACATTACCTAGTTGGACAAACAATTCATGTCATCTCTAAGGTGAATCCCTTAAGAGTCCTGATGACGAAACAATCGTCTCTAAATTGTCGGCTCGCAAAATGGACCATTCTCTTGTCACAATATGACATGCAATTCATGCCCCAAAAGGCAGTCAAGGGTCAAGCATTGGCAGACTTCTTAGCCGATCATCCGGTGCCAGGGACATCTAAATTGTATGAAAAATTGCCCGACGAAGTCGCCGAAGCTTGTATCACTCGGGAGTCTACACAAGTGTGGAAATTATTCTTCGACGGTGCGTCCAGAGCAAATCCTCATGGAGCAATTACCGCGGGGGTAGGGGTGGTGTTCGTCTCCCAAAATGGTCACGTGATCCCGAGAGGATTCTCCCTAATCGAACCTTGCACCAACAATGTAGCTGAGTATAATGCTCTGTTACTAGGCATGTAATTTGCCGAAGAACTTAATATTCAGCATCTCGAGGCTTACGGTGACTCTCAGCTCATTATAAATTAAGTTCGAGGGGACTACGAAGTACGTCATGAGGACTTAATTCCGTACTACTTCGCAGTGCTAAAGTAAGCTAAGAAGTTCGAAGGTTTCTTTATTGAATATATTCCACGAGCCCAGAACGCTTATGCAGATGCTTTGGTTTTATTGGCAACTTCGCTGGCATTACCGTCAGGTGCCGAAACAACGATCCCAGTCACATGACGTGAACTATACTGCTTCAAGATTCCTACGGAGGAAAGCTCAGACAAGACAATAACAGAAGAAGTCTGTATAAACTCCATGGAGTTCGAATCTAGAGATTGGCGATTTCCGTATATCGACTACATCCTGTATGGAATTCTGCCCGACGATCCTAAAGAAGCGGCCGCCATCAGGCGAAAGGCCCTCCGATTCTATTACGATGCAGTTTCTCAAATTCTGTATCGTAAATCACATGATGGAGTTCTGCTCCGATGCCTCTCTCGTAAGGAAGCGAAAGACGCCCTCAAGGAAGCTCACGACGGAATGTGCGGAGCTCATCAACCCGGGGTTAAATTGGGAGATCGCCTCCGACGAATTGGCTATTACTGGCCAAAGATGTTCTCAGATGCGGTTGATTACGCTAAACGTTGTCATGCGTGTCAGATTCACGGGGACTTTATCCACCAAGCACCAAGTAATTTACACCCCACGTCCGCATCTTGGCCGTTTGAAATGTGGGATATGGATATCGTGGGACCAATCTCTCCTCCGACTTTCAAAGCGCACCGATTTATTCTAGCCGTAACCGATTATTTTTCCAAGTGGACGGAGGTAATCCCGTTGAAAGAAGTTAAGACTTCCAACGTAATCAAGGTCATTAAACATCATGTCATCTACCGTTTTGGAGTCCTGAGGCGAATAGTTCACGACAACGGGACACAATTCGTCAGTTTTGGGTTTCAGAGGTTTTGTGACAAATTCAGAATCCAGAGTGTCGCATCTACGGCATATTATCCACCAGCAAATGGTCTTGCAGAAGCTTTCAACAAAACCATAGTGAAACTTCTCAAGAAGTTTGTTTCCAAGAGCCGACGTGATTGGGATGAAAGGCTCGGCGAATGTCTGTGGGCTTACCGCACGACGGTGAGGACCCCTACGAGAGCTACACCATTCTCTCTAGTATACGGCTGCGAAGCTGTATTGTCATTAGAGATCCAAATCCCTTTTCTGAGAGTCGCGATCACAACGGGACTAACAGAGGAAGAAAAACATCAACAGCGTCTGTAAGAACTTAAAGCCCTAGACGACAAACGACTTCAAGCTCAGCAGCAGATCGAATTGTATCAAGCCCGTATTTTCAAAGCCTACAACAAAAAGGTTAAGGAATGAATTTTTAAGAAATGCGATTTGGTTTTGGCCAACAGACGACCCATGGTGATGACACACAAAACCAAAGGGAAGTTCAATCCTAAATGGGAGGGGCCTTTCGTAATAGATTCAGTCTATTCGGGTGGAGCTTACCGCCTTATCAATCAAAAAGGAGACAGGCTCATGATGTCAATTAATGGGAAATTCCTTAAGAGCTATTTTCCGTAAATCATGTAGCCCACTTTTTTCTCTTGTAAGTTCTAGCCGAGTCGGGCTGGGGGTTGCCAATTCATAGTGCGTTTCGGGAATAAATTGTAATTTTTCTTGTCTTGTATGTCGTCATGTTAACATTATACTTCTGACGATTGAAATTTTCTGGAGTTATTCTAGGTAATAATGAAGAGAATTTCAGTTTCATGCCAAGTTAACATTACACCTAAGGCATTTGCATTACTTTTCATTGTCCTGAAATAGAGTTTAACAAAAAGACGATGAAGATTAAAATAATATCATTTTCATTCAATATTGTTGGCTTTAATACAAAAGTGTAGACAAGCGAAATGAAAATGATACAAAATTATTCCCTAACGAATGTCATCCCCACAGAGCTTGAATTTAGCTTACATCATTGTAACAATAGTTCCTCTGTCAAAATCCACTTATCGATTCTCATCAAGTGAACGATAAGTCCCCAAATCATTCAAATCATGAACAATTTACTGACTCGTCCCAACGGAGTAGTAAATATCCAATTTATCGGCTCTCCTTAATAGAGTGATAAAATTCTCAAAATCTTGTTCGAATCACAAGTATTGTAAACCGTCACTCCGATGATAAATCACTTAGCAAGTTTCCCCTACGAGACGCTAAGTCCCCTAGATGTGTTCAAATCACATTAATATTCTTCTTGTCACGTTAACACTACACTTCTGACAAAAATCTACTTATCGACTCTCTCCAATAGAGCGATAAGTCCCCAAAGTTGCTTCAATCGCAACATTATCTTGTCATGTTAACATTACACCTCTGACAATCCACTTATCAATCTTCGTCAATAGGATGATAAGTCTACAGAGTTGCTCCGAGTGCAACACCTCCTGTCACGTTAACATTACACCTCTGACAATCCACTTATCAATCCTCGTCAATAGGATGATAAGTCTACAAAGTTGCTCCGAATGCAACATCCTCCTGTCACGTTAACATTACACCTCTGACAAAAAATCCCCTTATTGACTCTCTCCAATAGAGCGATAAGTCCTCAAAATTGCTCCAATCGTAATATTCTTTTTGTCACGTTAACACTACACCTCTGATAAAAATCCACTTATCGACTCTCTCCAATAGAGCGATAAGTCCTCAAAACTGCCCTGATCGCAATTTCTCGTATGTCGTATCAAAATCATACCTTTAATAAAATTAATCTACTGACTCTTTTCAAATAGAGCATTAGATTCCCAAATTTCTGTTATGTTAACAAGACACCTCTAACAGTTCTAACCTGTTTGAACCAGTTAATTCTTTCACAAAGGAATAACGAGTGTTCATATACCCATCCCCAACAAGTTAAAATTTTTCTGGAATTATCTTAGATGATAATAAAGGAAATTTTAAAAATTGGGCCTCTTCCATACAATTTCATCATTGCAAGTCAGAATGTGACACATGCAATAAACCAAAATCACTCTTTTTATGTTGCTCAAAATGTTAAGGAGTGATACAAAAACCCTGTTCTTATCAAGAAAAAAGAACGATACAAGATTAAGCTTCTGCACCAGCAAAAGTGAAAGACGCAAGCCGGGATTTAATAGCAGATAGCTTTTCTTCATGAGCAGCCTACGCCATCACCTCGGCTTTCTTCCTAAGGGCGCTCTCGTCCGGCGCAATCACATTAGCTTCCTTTTGGATGAGTTCAAGGTCCTGTACTGACGAACGATAGTTGGCGTAAGTCCTCACGCTTTCTAGAGTAAGCCTTTTCAAGATCTCTTCCTCTCGCGCGAGCTCAGCCTCGTGTCGAGCCAACTCCACCTTAAGACGATCAATTTCTGCACGAGACGTTTGTATGGCAGCATTAGAAGCGTCTACAGCGTGCTGTTTATGAATACATTGCCCTTGCAAGGATGCAATCTTAAGTTCCCGTTCAGTAATATTTTCCTGAAGAATTTCATACTGACGATTTGCTTCAGCCTTGAGATCATCAAAAATTAATATGGTCTGGGCAGCAAGATCAGTATGATGTAATTCCTCCAAAGCCCTCAGATCTTTTTCCAATCGAGAAAGAATCTCAGAGTAGTGCTAGAACCAACGAGCGTCATCTACATATCGGATACCGCTCAAGAAAGGCGTGAGTATTGGTTTGAAAGAATCAAACGAAGCTCGTCCAGCGCCAACTTCTTCAATAGCCACCTTCATCATATCCTCCAAAGGTCGTACAAGAATCTTGAGCATGGAGGGAAGGACTACTGGACTTAGAGATCTCACGGGAGAGGTTGTGGGGATCCCAAAATCGTAGATCCTGATGCACGAACGGTGGGAGACGATCGTGAAGAAGCCGGAGAAGCCATCGTGATGTCCAGCTACGAAAGACTAGAAGGAAAGACCATGAGTGCTCCTGTTTGAGCTGAGCCTGGCGCATTCTCCGTCCCCGCAGATTTGAGGGGAATCGTTAACGAAAGATGTTCTTCTGGCAAAGAACTTGTCGTCACCGCCATTGATTCAGAGGGAGGAACGTCTGCTGCTTGTGGTTGGAGAGATGATGACGTACCGGCAGTCTCATGAGTTGGAGAACCTACACAAAAGAACAGTCAGTATAAAAGAAAGAAACACCAGAGAAATCAGAGTGTATAATTTCTACCAGTAGGGTAAAAAGGAAGGTAACCGGACGCCTTGTCAGAAGAGGGTGGTGACGCATCAGCCCAACCAGCGGAATCATTGTCACCATCGCTCTCATCCTCATCATCTTCGTGGTGAGGAGTCCCATAATCCAACGGTTCCTCATCATCCGCAGCTGATAATCCGGGAGAACTTGCAGCCATATCTGCTTTGGCCATTATACCAGTCGTAGGGCTAGGGATAACAGCCCCCGAAGGTGGCAATAATGCGGAAGAAGTAGGAGACTGACCCTCGTTAAAATTAGCAGCTTTATCTGTTATCGGTTCATCTGGAGGTAGTCTAACTCCTTCAGAGGGAGTCATCATAGGCAATGTCCCTGCAGGTGAAAGAGAAGCGCCAGGGGTTTGCTCTGGAAATGGTGAAATAGCAAGAGGAGCCTCCATATTCCCAATCAGGGATTCATCTTCACCCTCTTCCTCATCCAAAAGACGGTGAGAGGAAAATTTTTCAGAAAACACCATGATGAGGACATGTGCGGTCGAGGTGACTTGCAGCAATTGGTTCTTGCTCTTCCCCTCCACCGGCAGACTTAAAAGCATCCGCCATCAACTTCTCAGTAGGAGGGTCTACTAGCAGTTTCCTGCGAGTACGCTTCTCATATTGAGCTTCTTCTGCTTCAGTGAGAGCTTTCTTTCCGGTCGCTTTTGTTTTTGGAGTCTCAGCAGCCGTGGGGCTCGCTACCGGGGCACTCTCTAGTCCCAATTCCCCCTCTCCTTCCTCAGCTTCATCTTCAAAATGTAAGAACTCGTCGATTCCCTTCAGACGAGATACTCGAGCTCCTTTCCGGGACGCGTACATCTTTCTAATATCCCGTAAACAAGATAAGTTCAGCCTGTAATCAGGTACCCTAGAAGCTGTGTGATACCAGTTACAGAAAGCTATGGAGAGAAGAGAATTAGGTGTTTTATGGGGCAATCTGAAGGTAGCTCCAGTGCAACCTGCGGTAGAATAATACCAAGCCCGAGCTCCTTCATATATGTTGCCCGTGACTGAAAGTTGGCTCCTCGGATTTCCAACATATAATTAGTCGTACCCAAATTGGCGAGCAAATCGATACGGTTGATACGGCTCGATTATGCATTTATCATTTTGCCTGAGGAGGAGATAACCAGGCCTGATGTTCAATAGCTAATGGAAAACTCCCCCATCTAAGCGGGTAAAACCGTTAGGACCAGCAGTATCTTGGAATACCTGCCCATATCCTCCACCATCAAAATCCAGGAAGCAGCGGAAGATGTCGTAATTGAGGTCCTTCGACAGGATTTGACAGACCTTCACTACATAGGTGCCTATCCAAGTAGCTTCTTCTAATCTCTGCACGAAGGGGATAAAGCCTTCCTCCGTAGAAGATGGAGCGCTCATCAACTGTGCACAATGGGAGACGTACCAGACCATCAAGTAAGTATATGGCAAGGGTACCCGAGGGTTGGGAGTCACCAAACTTTTCTTTCCTTCCGAGTCTGTCTCCTTCACTTGAATGAACTCGAGACATAACTCCCTCAAACCATGCTGCAAACAACACGTCATGGCCGAAAGAAGATTCACAGGTCTCCCGTGAGCTAAGAGGATAGCCGGATAGGCTACTTCTATCGTCACAGCATCTATCGGTCCGGTGGGAACCACACACCGTTTCAACCACAACATAAGAAAACCCGCCAATAAAGTCATGTCAGATATGGGCGTAGCTGCCTGATGATGGAAGCTCTTAAATTCAGTTTGTGCTGGGAAGTCATCTTCTATTCCCTTGCTGACGTAGTGAACAATGGCGTCATTAATTAAGGCCTGGATGGTCTCAGGGGTGCTCGCCTCCCGACGAGACACGTTAGCTGTCTTATGAGACAAATTCTTAAAAAGGTATTCAGCCCAAGATAGCTGTTTTATACCACAACCACGCGATCCTGTCAGTTGTCTGCAGATTTGAAAATGACACATCACCTCCTATAGAGTGTCATATACATCGGGGTTCGTCTCCTTCAAAATCCTCAGCTCACTGGATCCAGGGATGAACTCTTCATAGGGTAAATCTCCAAAAGGGAGACCCGAGACATCAAACATTTCATGTAAGGCAAACCCTAATTCTCCTGTCGGCGTAAAAAATGTGTAAGTCTCCGGATTGTACCCCTCCAGAATGGCGAAGAAATTATAGTAGCTAAAAGCAATACCACATTTGGTAGCCTTGATAGGACAACCAAGTCTAGATTGAGCTAATGGCCCCTCTAATTCTGCCAACACGAATTCCGTCATTCGTGCCCACCATCCTGTCTTAGTAGAATGCACCCATCCAGGAGTTCTAAATACTGAAGAGGGGAATTCTCCTTTTGCAGTCATAAATCTTCGTATGAAGGTGTTGGCCGCACTAGCCGTTTCTCCTAAGGGATATCCCCGTGAGAATAAGCAGGGTTCCAAGGCTGACACTTGTCGATTATAACCGACGGTATGTACGCCTTTGTAAGTCACAACTCCGACCGCGACCCCATCTTGCTCTCTCACCAAGTCCCATTTCATACGGCGAGGAACTGAAGCATATTGGTAATAGGAGATGGGAAACATCCTGTGCATATCAGGGAGGAAGAAGCGACGATCTCCGATTTGCCTTAGCCATTTGTAATGGCCGCCATGTACAATCTCTTTCATGATGCTGACACGATCCCCAAATAAAAAAGCTGGCTTGGTGAGCTTCTTGCGAGATTCGGTTTCAAACTTAGCATCCGTAACTAGGATCCTAAGTACAGCTGGACTTGGATTCGAAATTAGGGTGACACGATCCTTGTCAGAATCCTGAAATACTGGGAGTTCTTCACGTAGATTGAACTGCATTAGTACTTAAGAGGTTCACGGGTGTAAGGCACTGCAAAAAGAGAAAAGTACTCAATTAGTACTTAATCAATCAACAGAGAAGGCAAACGAAGGAAACTTTGATCAAATCTCTAAAAAGAGAGTAAGCCTTTAAACACACGGTTTAAAACTGGCGTTCAAAAGTTTATTAACGCAGAGGTCGAACCCTGCGTCAAGCCTTCAAACGCACAGTTCAAAACTGGCGTTCAAAAGTTTATTAACGCAGAGGTAGAGCTCTGTGTCAAGCTTCCAAACGCACAGTAGAGATCTGGCGTTAAAGTTTATCAACGCAGGGGTCGAACCCTGTGTTAAATTTCCAAACGCACAGTTCAGATCTGGCGTTAAAAATTCGTTAACGCAGAGGTCAAGCCCCAACGTTTCAAATTCAAAACGCAAAGTCCCAACTCTGCGTTACAGTATCAAAACGAGTCATCTTCCTCGTTCACAAGAACCCATCTAGGGTTTTCAGAGAACTCGCTGAAGCAAGTTTGGTGACCATGGGGTTCGACACTTACCACCGACGAGGGAAGCCTGTGGCGGCGGCGCTGCGGCAGCGGTCGACCTTGGACGAGAAACAGTCCTCTTCTTTAAACCCATTGAGGAGGAGAATCGGAGAAGATGAACAGGGTCACCGGAGTTTAAAAACGAAGAGCCTTCGTTAAAAATCTTTAAAAAAAAAGAGGAGGTAAAAAGTCGAATGACTTTTGATTTGACCCTCAGCGGTCTATTTATAGACAGCTGTGAGCTGTCAAATCAGGGCGAGATTCTAGGTCCAGAATCCCGCCAGACGCGGCCTTTGCGTCAGCGTTGCTTGAACTTCTGAACGCAGGGTTCAACTCTGCGTTTTTAATGCCTCAACACAGAAAATCCACTTCTGCGTCTGTGTTGATTGAGCCTCTGAACGCAGAATTCAACTCTGCGGCACAGAAAATCCACCTGTGCGTTCTAACTCAACCAAACGAATTCCTCGATGTTCAAAGCTATGGCATAGGTTCAAATAAATCGGAAGAGATTGATGCCAGCTATCAAGGTGATCCAAGTCAAGAAGAAACAGACGACTCCACTGTGGAGTCTATCAGATGGGTGCAGACAGATTACAATCAGCAACGTTAAAACTATCAGATTCGATTTGGAGCACATCTCATTCTTCATTATCATCAAGGCTCAAAAGCTGTTTTGTTTGGTTCGAAGAAACAGAGGTCCAACATTCCAATAGCCAAGTTCGCATCGTCTTCAAATCAGACGGAGTGAATGACTAACCAAGTAGATTTTGGGATCCAAAGTATTCCGAAAATTCGTCCCAACCAACCGTGAACTTTCGAAAACTTTGGAGGGGGTTCTGTAGGCTGTCTAAAAAATCACAATAGATAGCTGATCCTCACGAGGCAATGGTTCCTTCCAATCAAGAAGCAGAATTCATCCATACAATCAAAACAGAAGAGGTTTCTAAATCATTATATCCGCAGCGTTATAATCGCTACAAACACGACCTCATATTTGAGATGATCGGTCTTGATGGTTGCGACAACAACATGACCAATATTATATTAGCAACTATTAGAGATGCTGATGAGCAGTATAATAATTTCAGAAATAAAAGATTGGACTTAGTTGATGAGTTGCTTGGTAGAGAGCTGTGGGTAAATATTCACTGATTTCCTTCAGGTCACAACAATGGAAGCTACGATTAAATAGCTTCCGTGCCGATAAACGAGGGTTGCAAAGAGAGGATTTTTCACATGGATCGAGAAGAGTTACGATTCAACGACGCTTCCGACAGCTGATGAAATTCTATTCAGTGGCCTTCACAATCAACAGTGAGAGTTACAATCTGACGACTTTCACATCTTATGACAAGCAAAGATCAATAAGTAGTAGTCTTTGCAACGTCATAATGAACGCAGTTACATGTCAATAACCCCTCTTAAACGCAGAGTTCACCTCTGCGTTTCTCAAATTCAAAACGCACAGAAAATCCACCTGTGCGTTCTCCACCAGGCACCTAACTCTGTAACGCAGAGTTAAAACACCAAAACACATACATAACGAGCGTCCTAAACTCCTGACGTAGAGTTGGATTTTAACCCACAATCCACCTGTGCGTTTCTAACTTTAAAATGCATATGGCCTGTGCGTTTCCAACCTTTGACAAAGGTTTAACTCTGCGTCTCAGGCCTTAGACGCAGAGTTAAGGCCCAGAACGCCAAATCAGGCGTTTGACTTGTTCAAATACAAGCCGAACGGCCTCAAAACCGTTATTCCACGTTCTGAGGGATTTTCGCCCACTTAGAAGCGGATTTAGGGGTTGGTTACACCCCTAATCCCCCTATATATAACCACCTTACTCAACCAAGAAGGGGTTAATCGGTTCTGAGCAGAAAAACCGCATAGGGTTGACGTGTGCTGGTATCGAAACCACCTAAGGTTAGCAAATCTCAGCAGCTTAACCGCATGGAGGAGGAGATTTCTCGGAAGATCAACAAACTGCTTAGTAGTTAGTACATCAAATCCAAGGGGATCTCTTCATCAACAGCAAATCAACTTGGCTATTAACCGAATCTTCGGTTTTAACAACTCTGTTACAGAGTTTTCAACTCGCTCTGAGTTCTAAAAACTCACTAAGAGTTCGTGATTAACTTGCAATACAAGTTAATTACATCAATCAGTTATTCGGTGTTCAACAACTCTTTTCAGAGTCTCCAAACTCGTTCCGAGTTTCTTACACTCGTTAAGAGTTCTAAACCGAATTCATCAAACAAGTTAATTGTTCCAGTGAGATAGTACGGTCGGATCGTCAACTGAGAGCAATTTCGACGCGAGCATTCGAAGGAGGCACTCCATTGCTACCAAGAAGAACCCAGGTTTAAACAAAGGGGAGAACCAAATTCATTCTCCTCTCTTTTGTAATCGGAATCCAAATTGTAATCGATTTTGAGAGAATACAAGTCAAATTTTCTTTCATTGTCTTTTTACATCAAATTTCCAACAAACAGACACAAAGAGAAAGAGAGAGGTTGATGAATTAATTATTGGGAAGATGGGTTGATAGTTAATTAAGTATTTTGGGTTATTTTAGTTATATCTTAAAGCTATAAATCTATCTAACAAAATATAGGGGAATATACTGTGAGTATTCCTTAATAGAAATATTGGGATAAGTGAAAGGTCTATCTCTGAGTTGGCGGCTAATTAATAAGTATATTGGGGGCCAAATTTACAAGTACGATCGATTTTAGGTGTATATAGGTAACAAACCTTGTAAAAATAATAAAAGTTTCATTTGGTCCATTAGAGCTTCCAATGCTAGATTTAGTCCAATCGTATTGTTTTTGTTCTTAATCTCTTAAAGGCATGAGTGGCCTCAAAATTAATTGTTAGCAAACCTTTTCAAAGTAATTGTTTGCCACTTTTAATTGTAAACCTCATAGTTTTCTGCATTTTGCAGAATGCTAGCCATCATAGATCTCTAATGTTTCGAATGTTACTTGGGCTTGCTTGAGTAGGCCTCTCATTTGTATCAGGTGTCGCTTTATAGAAGATTTTATGCTATCATGATAGTGCTACTAAGTATTATCTATACTATATATCTAAGAAAAGCCCCCTCTTGGTGTTCTCCCTGTGTGTGTCCTGTTTGCAGAAATTCTGGAAAGGTCCTCATACTTGCCCTCACACTTGGAAAAATAAAAAAAGGGTTAATATTAGAAACTCCCTCAACTATGGGGTCTCATCTCAGAAAACCCCAATCAGCTATTTTAACTCTAAAAAAACCCCCTCAATTTTGAAGTTGTTTTAGATAACCCCCTCAACTTTTAAAATATTATTTATCCCCCTCAACTTTTCTCACTTAACTCCCTAAACTAATGTTATTTAAATCCAAAAGAACAAATGATTTAAAATAAGCATACTATCCCTAAGACATTAAACTTTTTTTTGCCCATATTGTTCCTTTTTAACTTTTTTTTGTTAAAAATAACTTTCATTTTATCCCCCCCCTTTCTTATTCTTCCATCTTTATTGCTAGATTTACGTGCAAATCTAATTTTTTTTCTTTCTGTTTTGAAATGCTAAATTTCTTTTATTTTCTGCTTATCCATGCTTGTAATGTTTGAAACAATTGAAACTTTTAAATTTCATTTGAAGATTAGTTTTCTCATCAAAACCCATCGAACCAGAGTCTGATATTTTGATTGAGTTGGGCTTTTAAACTTACATGAATTTTTTCAACCAAGGTTTTTTAGTCATTCCATATTTCAAATTAATAATATTAGGGGGTTATTTGAAAAAACGAGAAAGATAAAGTGGGTTTTGTGATACACCCCATAGCTAAGGGGGTTTAGTCATATTTTGAAAGTTGAGGCGTTATCTACAACACCCTCATATTTGAAGGAGATTTTCTAAAAATAAAATAACTGAGGGGGGTTTTTCTTAAATTAACCCTAAAAAGAAATACCCTCAGTTTCAAAATCAATGGAAATACCTTCATACTTGAAAAAATTAAGGGAAATGCTCTCATATTGGGAAAAATCCAAGCTAACCTATTAAAGCATCTGTGCCCTCGACTATTCAGCTACACCATTCCTTTATGTTCAGTGTCATGCACGCATCACATACCTTGGAATACACTAGTAACCTTTTTGTCCTTTAGTTTCTATAAGACATCATTTTTATAAGCTATCATTATCATTTGTATTATTTCAGATGCAACTGAGAGAAGCTGTTGCTAGAGAGGATTATGCTGATGCTGTGAAGCTCAAGTTGGCAATTTCTGGTGCAGAAAAAAATGATGCTGTGGGCATTGCTTTATCTGATCTGCATGTAAGGATTAACAAATTTGATTGGGTTCTTCAAGATTTTGTCGTGTTGCTTAACAATTTCCTTAAATCTTTTATTGCTGCAGAGAGCTGTGGAGGAAGAACGTTATAAAGATGCAGCTTTTCTTCGAGACCATGGTGGTGTGGGATTGGTATATGTTGAACATAAGTATAATTAATGTTCTAAGTATAACGCATTGTTAATGTTCATAAACATCACATACTTTCAACTATGTCGGATTGACAGTATAACTTGTGAGGATTTGATTATTATTGCGTGTTACACATTTTAAATCAGAGTACATTCATAGACAAGTTAGCAGAAAATTGGATTAGGTGTGCATCATTTTGGCTGTCATCTATCTGAAAACATGACGGAGTGGTTGCATGCTTCTATTGCTAATAATTTCTGTGACTTGAAACAGAATTTCCAATTGAAAAAACGGAGCTATCCCACACATTCCATGTGTTGTTTTGCTTTTGATCCGGAATACAGTTGGGTGTTTTCATTATCTGATATCTAAATCTGTGAACATGGGTGTAGTTCCAGATCCAAGTCTACATCTCATTGTTAGTTTAGAATTCAGAGTCAGACCCGGATAAATATTATCTCTCGACCGTACTTCTGAACAAGAGATACTGATTACCATAATATCCTTGATGCCTTATCCAGTTAGATCCAGAAAAGTTTAACCTCATTCAAAATGAACCAGCTCACTTGCTAATTAGACCTTGTTATACTTGTGTATTCTTCATCCATAAATAAATATTGGTACATTATAGAGAATAAAATTTATGATGCTGGACTCATGTAAAGTGCCGTAATTTTACCCATACACAATAAGGTAGGGAAGTGACATGATGGAACCTGAAAATTGAGGACAAAAATAGAGGAAGATATACACCAGTACATAAAATCTCATTTACATGATTTATGATATAATTGAGAACTTGTATTTTCTTTGAATATGAAAATGATGCCAATAAACAAACATTATCTTAAACACATTAGAATATGAGTGATCAAACCTTTTGATATTGAAAATATGCTAATGTCTGTATGATCTGATCAAATTTGGCACACAAGTGTGATTTGCCATGTTTCACCGTGATGTCAAGCACTTCTTTTTTCTTTTTTATTTTTCATTTGCTTATTCAGAAAGTATCTTGTGGATGTCCGACATATGTTGCACATGTCTTATAAATGCATCATGTTTGGTACTGTCTATGTGATGGACATGACCACTTTAAATGCCTGCATTTTCTGGATGGAGAATTAATTTAATACCCTAATTAATAGTAGGGAAACTTCTTGAGGAATAGCCTGGTCAATTTGAATTATTGGCAGCATTAAAATTTGTATATAGAAAGATAGAAAGATTAGCTTTTGTAATCATCACCATCATCATTAACTGTGGGACCTGTGTAGAGATGAGAGGGGCAAGCGTACAACATTGACATGGTCCACTGGAAGGCACCAAACTCTTTGTACCAAGTATCAAACGTTATTAGCTTAGATAATTTGAAGCTAGATTTCTGAGAGAGGTAACCTGGACTTGGTATAGGTAAGTGGGGAATGTTACTTGCTTTTGAGATGGTATCCTTATTTAATCCTTTGAAGGAAAAATTGATTTTGTAAAGATAACTATTGTCAATTTGCATTGTGAGGGGTGGTCAACTTAGTTGAGGTACTCATCAAGGCTGTTTGTAACTGAAGAGCTTCTGTAGATTACTGAAATTCATACAAGTGCTTGAGTTGATGTATCAGTCTGTATTTTTACTCTTCTTTATGGTGTGTTTATGTAATATGTTTTACTTTTTGCTCTTTAAATTTCCTAGCTCACGGTTTTACACGATCAGGAAGTTATAAATTCTCCAGGCGAAACTCTATTACTGCTGAAAACTAAAGGTTCCTCTATATGCAAACTCTTATAGGTTGGGTGGTGGGCTGGCATTTCAGAAAATTCCAGTGATCCTTATGGTCGGATTATTCATATCAGTGCGGAGCATGGGAAATACGTTGCAAAAAGTTACAGTTCCAGGTAAAATTAATGTTACATTGTGTTGCCCTGAGAACTTGGCAAAGCAGTTAAATACCTAGAAAGCAAGCTGTATGGTCTGTTTTAATACACTAGCAACTGTCTGAATAAGTCTTTTACAGTATATTTCCTTCTAGGTCTTTATAAGCTAGTGTAGTAATATCAGAAACAGCAGAAGAATTTACACATTCAGAAAGAAAATATGTCATGGTAATGAATCCTCATGGACAATATCTTAATATTTTGAATTTTATAATGACTTGAAAAGAGAAACACATTTTTCACTATTTGGAAAGTGGATATGTAAAGATGAACAAGTATTTGCTTACATCATGGATGTAGGGATTCAACTATGAATAACAATGTAATGTATAACTTACGCTGGAATAATCATTGTCTGTCAAATTAGCTTTGGGATTTGCCTAGCATCTTCTGCTTGCTGAGTGAGCTTTTGTCTCTTGAAAATACAATTATATTATCTTCCATATACCGAGAAATGATTTTTCGGATGCATCCTGTCATGAGGCGCTTACATGTGAAGTGAAATCGTCTAAAGAAAAGTCAGCAAGTTTATGTGAGATATCTATAATGATATGGTTGAGTATCCAAGCCTTGGATGGCATATGATGTGTAAATATATCTATGTGAAGGCTAGCTATGTACGCTTTGGTGCATTGTGTATATGCTATCTTCATATAGGTGTGTATGTGATTGTTGGTTAGCTTCTTTCCTCTTCCTTAATGTATTCTTTTTCTTTTCTTTTCTTTTATGTTTTGTGGGAGGGGTTGAGTTTAGGTGGGTGATGTTCATGCGTTCACACATGTTCTGCGTAGAACACACATTCATGAATTTGTGCATTGGATTGGTCAAATTGTACAACACTATTTTCAATACCTTTCCACTGTATATCAAGAAGTTAATTTCAGATATCATGATACACTGTACAATAGATTCTGTGAAGCAACTTGACTCAGCAACATGTCTATTTCCTTTCAACCTTTTTACTCATGGATGAAGATGTGTTCCTTGTATGTATTCTTTTATCTTCGAGAAAGTTGTATGATTTCAGTATTCATTGCTTTTTGACATATTTCTGTCTTGCTGAATGATATTGTGTTCACAAGCATCATTTCCTCTTTGTTGGGAAAACCCTATACCTTCTTTTTTCTGTGAAACTTCACAGTAATCCATGAATGAACATGCATATTGTCTGTTGAGTTTTTATACATCAAGCATTTGTGAATTCATTTTTATTTCATTTAGTTCATCCTGTGCCGTGTTGTTTGGCTTTTTTCTTATTGGGATTGTAAGAACTTTCTCTTTCACATTATATTGCAGGCAGCTAATCTCAGCTGGGCAAGGTTTCCCTCTATTTGAAATCTATTTCACTATAAAGGATGGAGAATACAAGAAACAGGTACCTTAGTGAGAAAAGCCGTTCATCTTCATCATGCAGTGGATATTAAGATTGTCCAATTCTTTTGCCAAATGTTTAACTGAATGAAGTCATCATAAAGTGCATGTGATGTAAAATGCTTTAGAACTTTAATATGTCTCAGTAAATGGGAGAATGCTGTTACTTCTTTGGATATTATCATTCATTTTTTCAGTATGCCATTGTAGAGATATGCTAGTTTGAATGCTTGCAATTTTTACTACATGCTGCCAACTCTTAGCTTTATATGAATAAATTGTAATAAAATGTGTTGTACAGTCGCGCATCTGCTTAATGAGAAATATGCATGCTCTTTAGGCTGTCTATTTGAAGAGGGGGAGCAGAAGTTCTGGATCTCCAAAGAAATCAATGCAAAAGTCAGAAGCTAGCAACTTAAGCCAATCAGACAGCTCGACTGATGAACAAGATATATATACTGACGTTATAAAAACCACTGAAGAGAAAGATGATGATTCTGATGTTGCTGACGGATTAGCGGGTATACAAAATGTTCTACGAGACATGATTCCTGGTGTGAAAGTCAAAGTCTTAAAAGTTGTATCACCAGGGAAGGTAGACAGAGATCTGATTGCTAATGTTGTTGAACAAATTTTGGAGGATGGAGATGAAAGCAGTGATGAAGAGTTAGAAGGTACAGAAATAGAAGAAGTTAAAGCAGATAGTGATATTGAAATTGAGGAGGTGGAAACAGATGCTGAAGATGTAGCTAGCGATGATACGGAAAAAGAACACGAGATCTCAGTGAAATTTGTAATTGGTACTCTCATGCAAGAAATGTCGTCAGACCTGCCTCCTAAAGACGTAGTTCGTGTGCCGGCTAATCTAGAGAAAAGGGATCGATTGTCATTTTCATTTTCCATAGAACAGGATGATAAGGAAACCAATATGAAAGGGAAGGTTCTGCAGAAAAGAGCTGCTGCACTTTCAGCACAACAGAGTTACAATGTCATGTCTGATCTTGCAAAAGTCTTCCGTAGTAAAGAGAAGGTACCCATGAGGGTGAGTTAATTTTATTTTACTTTTTTTTTGTTAACTTTTCAAAGCTAATAAAAAAGTATCAAGAAATTCAGTTGGTCCATCTAATCAAGTTGTCTGAGCTTTGTATTTATTCAAAGGCTAATCATGTTGATGTTGACTTGAGGGAATGTCCTTTCGTTTTTTTAAAGCAATCGTCCAAATTTACTTTTTTCTGTGTGTTTAGAAAGAGTGATCATAAAACAGTATCTAAGCCGAAACAAACCTTACTGCATTAGTGCTGAATTAATACTGCAAGTCTGATGATGTAATTGAATGAGTTATCCTGTCTTGTGCAATTTAGAATACCAAACTTCTGCAGTATGGATCTCAACTTTTCGTAGATCAAGGAACATACGTTAATGAAAAATATAGAGTATACATACCATGTTAATGATAAATATAGAGTACTTTTAAAAAAGCTACATAAATTACTTTCTTTATGGGATATAATCTTTACTGTGTATTTTGTAGGATATAGCTTTATGATTTCATGCAAGAGAAAAGCCCATAGCAGGAAGTTAATCGGATTCAGTATGGTTTTTTATTATTCTCATGATATTCCAATCAGACACTGGATATAAATCATGTTACTTAATGGCTTTCATTAGATTTTCTTGTAACTCTTCCCTCATATATGTTTATCAAAATAATTCCTCTTAGTTGTCTTAAGACTTTCCCCATCATATTGGGTCAGTATGGCAGAGAAGTTTCCATGGAAGATTTGACAAGCTTTTAGAAGCCTCTGTCGAACAGGCATCAACCCTCTCTTAGGTGAGGCAAACCTTGGAATCTAAAGTTCCAGTTCACGTACTCTATACTTTTGTTGGATAGCTTGGTAGTAAAGTTTTAGGAACATCTTGCAGTCTTTTCTTTTTAAAACTGTATTTATATCTGACCTCATTTTTGTACAAAAAGGCTTATGTGAAACCATCATGATCTTAGTTGGTGGTTTGTCAAGAAATAATATTACAATAGCTTTGTACTCTTATGCTGGAGATATGTCTAATAGACTGTAGGTATCCTTCATCATTTTTCATTTCATTTTTTATTATATTATAACACCTGATACATTTTGTTAAGTTCTTGGAAGTCATCCATGAGTTAAAGTTAAAACTTCTTTCAAGTGTATACTTTCCCTAGGAAAATAATTACAAATTTTTGCTGCACTGGTCCAACACGTGCCTATTGTATATCTAAATAGTCATTCTTACTCGTGTATCAACATTATAATTTATTTATGCAGGTACTGAAAGATGTTGGAGAGTTGATAAGTCTGACCATGAATCAGAACCAAAATCATCAATTTTTGTCTGGATCAACAACCTTCAATCGTATTGAGATACCATCCACTTCAGATCCCCTTAATGGTATGTTGGTGTATAATACCACTAGTTCACTTTATACTTTTTAGCCCAATCTTTCTATTGTAATTTTGTTATTTAACCTTGAGCTATTAAATTTTTGAGGAAACACACTAAAGTATATAAATGAGTATTTATTTTGGCAGGGCTGTATGTGGGTGCTCATGGAATGTACACATCTGAAATCCTTCATCTGAAACGCAAGTTTGGTCAGTGGAAAGAGGATGAGGCAAATACGAAGCACATGGACCTGGAGTTCTATGAGTATGTAGAAGCCTGTAAGTTGACAGGGAGTGCATCTGTTCCAGCCGGTCAGGTATTTATATTTCTCTCAAATTTTAGCACTTTTTATAGTGATGCTTTAAACACTTGGATTTTAGTGTTTGGACTTTACAATAATAACTTTCAAAGGCACCTTTTTATGTAGTTGCCTATATTTCATAGACTTAGATAGTCTCCCTCCCCTTCCTTTTGAGGTCTGCAACCTTTCATTGCAATATACACACTAACTGGTTTTATAGAAATCATTCTCCATTTTCCTTTTTCCTTCATCAGACGTGAATGTATGATTAAAGGTTTTAGTGCATATATAATAATGCTCTAGTTCAGATTGATTTGTTCAGCATGATGTTGTAGGTGTATTTTGTTAACATTTTGTTCACTTTGATTTGGATATACTATCAATTTCGAGATAATAGACATCAACCCATTTAATTCCAACTACATTACTATGGATATCTTCTATATGTGTGAGAGCGCAATGTTTGTGCTTGTAGAGACCGTTGAGCCCATTCTGCTTTGTGAATAAGTCTTCCATTTTGTAGTGTTTATCACAAGTGATATTCACTGTTATAAATAGTGGTAAATAGCGCCGCAATAGCGGTGCTTAATAGCAATAGCGGCCCTTCCCGCTACGCTATCGCTTAATAGCGGTGGCATATTGCGGAATATGCTCTTTTCGCTCGTAAAAGCAGCCAATAGAATGCCATAGCGGTGAATAACGGGCAATTGCAGGTAAAATTTGCATATTGACCGCTATTTCAAAGCGGTTTTAGGTTTATTTTTTTAAAATTAAACACGACCCTGGACCACTGCATCCCACTACCTCCTGTGATATCTGGCATATTCTCGCCCCTCCCACAACTTCCGACACCTCCTTCAGCACTTCCTCTCACCTCTCACCACTCACCTCTCACCGTGAACCCCACTACTACAGTCCTGTCACCGCTCAGCTTATTTTCTCAAAGATGACGACTCTTTGACTCCTTCAGTCGTCTTCGGTATTATGAGACGGTTACATATCTATTTTATGTTTAGGATCTCTTTAAATCATCAATACGTACTTTTAGATTTTTCTTTAATTTTTCATATTGTTTTGAATATCTATACATATCTAAATTAGACCACTATTTGACTTTGCGCTTTTTACCACTCTTTTACTGTAACAGCCCCAAATATAGCCTTAGCAATGTCTCACCGCTATGCAACGCTATCCGCTATCGATAACCTTGGTAAAATTCATCAGACTATATTGCAATCTGATGACTTGTTATATGAGGATGTCTGGAAATGTTGTTTCGTCACTTACATTACTATTATGACGCTCATTACCCGATTTAGATATATGGTTAACTGGACAGGGATATATTTGGTAAACATTTAAGAAGAAAGATTACAGTTGGAGATATAGATATAAGGGAGAGTGCATGGGAATTAAACCTTATATATGGCAGGATTTGCGAGTGTAGACTAAAATGCTATATCTACTTGGTATTGTAGATCAAATAATTTATATTCATTGAACAGTTTATTTCAGACTCCAATAATCTGCCTTTTCCTGCCTTAAATGTGTTTTTGTTGTTCGCGCATCTGTTAACTTTACTAAACACAATAGGTTATTTCAATCTGCAATGCGAACACTTTCTTTTTACCTGTCAACTAAATTGTGAACTAAGATTCAGTTGGTACCTTAAAGCTGGGTAAAAAAATCAATTACAAAAAGGAATTTAGATTATTAGCCTTGTAGTGTGTAAACCCTCTTGCAATCCTGTAGGAGGGGCTGGTGTTCATATCTCACACTAATCATTTCTCCAAAAGAAAAGTCAAAATTTTCCTTGGATGTTTTATCTATTCTCTCTTTTTTGATTTACTATTTTGGTAATGGATGATGTCTACTTAGTCTTAGGCTTATTTACTTGAGCATACTGAAATTTTTTAGCTGCTGCATGAAGACATTATCTTCTCTTCTTATCTGGAAAAGTCAATTTGGCAGGTATCCATGACATCAATTTACATCTTTGATGAACTAAGTTTGTCTTGGACCTAGAATTAAGGGGGTGTAAGTGGATTGTATACGGTTCGGATATGACACTTATCATATCCTTATCCGCTTTCTAAAGCTGATACGGATACGATTTTCCTTTGACAAGAAAAAGTCATAATCATATCTACGAAAAAGGAAAACAGATACAGTTTGGATATTAAGGAAATGCAAATCAGCTGCGGATATGAATCAAATACTTGACAAACAGATTTGGATCAGGTATAATCAGAATACCTTGCTCTATTTTCCCTCAAAGAGATAAAACATGACTTAAGATTAAAAATTACAATATATTGACTGCAATAAAATTTGAAAATTAATATATGATATCTAATACAACCAAGATAATTCAATTTTTAAATGGTAATAATCCAAGTGCATTACTCGAAGGACAAAGTTCTCTTGATTATCGTTAATAAAATAATTGGATTATATTATACCATAATATTGACCAAAAATAAAGTACATAATGCACAATTAGTTTACTTCAATATAAGTACAATTCACATAATCTAGAAAGAAATGCACACATCTGAAAACACAATTATCATCGATAAAAAAACAATCTCTATATCCGTATCCGAATCCATATGCAAATTCATATCCATATCCGTATCCAAAACTATATCCAAATCAATATCCGAATTTATATCTGTATCCATATCCGAATTCAAATCCGTTCTATTCTAAATTCATATATCCATGTAAGTATCTAAAATTTTAATCGATATTTGTATCCGACATGGTTCTTGGGAATGTGCATGTATGTACTTGGTAAGCGTCTGTGTCCCATGCACATATGTCAGAGGACTGAATTTAAAGTACCTATGCATAAGATCCAAGTAATAGAATAACACTTCATCTCTCCCTAGAGTCATTAAGTGACCAAATATCTTCAATGTTGTCCCTCCTTATTGTTTACTTTAACCAAATATTTGAACTTCTACTTTGCATATGAGATCTATATGCATAGGATACAAATAATAAATTTCATATCTTTCTGAAGTTACTAAGTCGTAAAAAGGCCACATTTCTTCAAAGTTGTCCAAGCTAATTATTTGTTGCGACAAGTAATCTTTGAATTCTTTACATTGCATACATCATCAAAATTGTATATGTGAATCTCAAGCACTTTTTTGTGTTCCTTCTTAGTGTAGAGGTTACTAATCATTGTCCACTTGTCCTACACACAGAAGACTATTATTTTAATAATGTAATCTCACAAAGATATAAGATATTTTCTTTTACTCGTCAGACTAGAAGCAAAAATATATGTGGACCTTCTCCTATGAAACCCTTGGAAAATCAGTGGAATCAAACATCATTTCACTATTCTTGAAAGTTAAAAAATATCCAAACATGAGTACTAGAAGGATCAATAAGGGAAGAGGTGCATTTCTCTTGTGAAAAGGCTGAGCCTGTAGGGTTGTCAAATGAGTGGTTTTGGGTGGGTCATAAATGGGTGGGCATGCTTATGCCCATTTGTTTATATATGATACATTTAGCATTTGCTAAATGGGTCACTTCGTACCCACCCATGTATTAAATGGTGGTCCATGGGTGACCTAATAACCCATTTAGCTATGGTGCTATTATATATATAAAAGTTTCCCAGTCTATTTGCAAATTAGAGGGCATACTTGCAAAATTTTGAGAAGCTATTTGCAAACTTTGAGGGCTTTCTGTAAATTTTTAGGGGGGCTTTTTACAAATTCACTTGGGTTTTCTGCAAACTAGGGGGGTTTTGTCACAGTTATAAATAGCGATAAATAGCGCCGCAATAACAGCGCTAATAGCGTTAACGACCCCTTCCTACTAAACTATTGCCCAATAGTGGTGACATATTATGGAATATGCTCTTTCTACTCGTAAAAGCGACCAATATCGCACCATAGTAATGAATAGCAGGCGATTGCGAGCAAAATCCACTTATTAATCTCTATTTAAAAGAGATTTGAGGTTTATTTTTTTAGAATTAAATCTAACCCGCAAATATTGCATCCCACTGTCTCCCGTGATTTTTTGCATATTCTCGCCGCTTCCCACAACCTCCGGCACCTCCCTCAGCACTTTCTATCACCTCTCGCCGTGAGCTCCTCCTACTGAAGTCCTCTCACCGCTTATCTTCTTTAAGATGGCCACTTTTTGACTTCTCTAATCGTCTTCGGTATTATGTGACGACAACATGTTTATTTCTTGTTTAGGATTTTTTTAAATCATCAAATATAACTTTAGATTTTCTAAATTTTTCTTTACTTTTTTTTGAATATTTATGCATATCAAAATTAGACCGCTATTTGACTTTGCGTTTTTATCGGTATTTTATCGTAATAGCCCCAAATAGCCTTGGCGATGCCTTATCACTACGCGACGTTATTCGTTATCAATAACCTTGGTTTCTGCAAACTATTGAGGGGCTTTTTGCAAACTTTCATGGGTTTTTTGTGAACTTTTGGGGTTTTTCTCAAACTTCGGGGGATTCTGCGCACTTTTAAGGGGATGTATGTAAACTTTTTGGGTTTTTTTGCAAACTTTTTGGGGTCTTTTTGCAAACTTTTTAGGGGATTTTTTCAAAATTTCCAAGGGTTTTTTGCAAACTTTCAAGGGAGGCTACTTGCAAAGTTCGGAGGAAGGCTTTTTGCAAAGTGCTGGGGAGCTTTTTGCAAGTTTCGGGCGGCTATTTGCAAAATTTAAGGGGCTTCCTGAAATTTTTTGAGAATTGTTTGCATTTTCTAACCCATAATCAAATTTCACTGATGAAAATATCATAATCATACTTCCATCATACTAGATTAAGCAATTACCATGCCAAAAAATCAAAAATTTAAACTATCAAGACCACCGTTTGGAAATTAATTCAAATAAATTCAAAGAAGGGGAAGTTGTAAATTAAAATTGACAATTGAGGAGTGCATCCATTGCACGTCTTCATTTAATAATTTAATAACATAATTTCTTAATGAGTTGCCCTTTCTTCTCAATTAAGCTCAAACTTTGACCTCCCTCCCTCCTTTGTCGGAGCGGCGACGATGGTCGTCGGAGCCTCCACCTTCGCATCGCCTGAGCTGCCATGATATCTAGGGTTTTGAATTGTGTGATTTGGAGTTTTTTTAGGGTTTTGTGGTCGGGTGATTCGGAGAAAGGAGAGTTTTTTAGGGTTTTGTGGATTTTCTAAGGGGGAGTGAGGGACGTGAATTTTGAGGTTATGGGCTGTATTGGGTTGGGTCATGGGCGGGTCAAAACCCACCAATTAAGTATCCATTTATCTTTTATGGAGAGAGTCCATTTAAGACCCATTTACTAAATAGTTGGGTTTGGGTGAGTCATCTAGTGGGTGGGTATAGGTGGACAATTGGGTTTGGGTTAAAGTTAGGATGTCACCCTCAGGCTGAGGGTAACATGATAGTGGTAAAGACCAATAGCCTACTTGCATCAGAAACAACTTCGAGAATAGTTTCGTAAACCTCTAATCACCATTGTAAGACACAATTAATAAAAATAAGCATTTTAAAACCATTTTAAGTTTCTTCCTTTGCAAGCATGTTATTGTTCTGAGTGGGATGATTAGGGAGTGCTAGCTAGCTAATTCTTTTATGTGACACTTCTTGCACCTTTTTTTTGTTTGTGTTGGGCAAAGACCCATCACTTTGGACTGGTGTGTAAAAATTGATGGTGATAATTTGTTGATGCTTGGCATAAAGGTGGGTATAGTTTGATCCCGTATCTAGACAAAATATCCGATCCTATAAATAATGGAGAGGTCCCTACCCCATATGATCAGCAAAGAGCTTCGTCTCATCCTTAGCTATCTTGTTTTGCTATGTCATTGGAAACTGTAATCACCATTGTAACACAAACTTAATTAAAATAAGCATGCTACTATATTTTAGAACTAGTTTTAAATTTCTTCTTTTGCAAAGATTTCATCCTTCGGAGTGGGATATCTAGACAATTCTGACTAAGGTTATCGATAGCAGATAGCGTCGCGTAGTGGTGAGGCATCGCTAAGGCTATTTCGAGCTATTATGGTAAAATAGCGGTAAAAAGCGTAAAGTCAAATAGCGGTCTAATTTAGATATATATAAATACTAAAAACAATTTAAAAAAAGTCTAAGAAATCTAAAAATACACATTAGATGATTTAAAGAGATCCTAAACATGAAATGGACATGTAACCATCATGTAATACCGAAGATACCTGGAGGAGTCAAAAAATCGTCGTCTTCGAGAAAAAGAGTTTAACGGTGACAGGACTGTCCTAAGAGGAGCTCATGGTGAAGGAGGTGAGAGGAAGTATCAAGGTAGATGCCAGAGACTATGAGAGGTGACGGGAGTATGCTAAAAATCACAGGAGATAGTGAAATGCAATGGTTTTAAAAAATAAGCCTTAAACCGCTATTAAATAGCAGTCAAAAAATAAATTTTGAATGCAATCGCTCACTATTTACCGTTATGACACTTATGACCGCTTTTGCGAACAGACATATTCCGCAATATGTCACCGTTATTGCGCGATAGCGTAGCGGGCGATAGCGTCGCGGGAAAAGACCGTTAACGCTATTAGCGCCGTTATTGTTGGGCTATTTATCGCTATTTATAACAGTGATTCTAGCTAGCAATTCCTTTTTATGTGGCACTCTTATCAACATTTTTTTTGTGTTGGTAAAAGACTCATTAATCCTGACCGCAAGGTTTTAAATATTGGATATCGGAGAAATATTGGATGGTCAAAATTCATATCAGATTGCGGAGATCAGGGAAATATCAGGGATATGTGGTGAATATCAGAATGTTATTTCATGTGTTTGCATATATAGTATAATGCGCTAAAATGTAATCTCAACATACTTAATAAAATCTAAGCATGTAAAATGTAAATAATACATGTTTAGGATCACTAATCAACCTTGTAAAACAAACAAAAATACAAATCAAGGTTGCAACATTTCATCTGATTTTTTAAATGTCAAAATGTCTTTTGATATAATGGGAAAATCATGATATTTCACTCAAAATTGGCAAGTGTAGTATATTGTTTTGTGACAAGCTATATAAAAAGATATATCGTCCAACATATCAGACATATCGGGGATATATTTTCTAAAGTAGCTAAAAAACGGTAAATGATATTTAGCGACCATATCGGTTGTGATGAGCCTGTAAGAGGATATTTCGAGCAATATATCGGGCCATGTCGAGGATATTTAAAACAATTCCTAATTGGTTTGTGAAAATTGATGATGTAATTTGTTGATGCTTGGCATAAAGGTGGGTAAAGTTTGATCCCATATCTAGATAGAATATTAGTTTTCTCATTGGGTATTTTCATTCTTTCTTCTGCCTCTTCATGCTCCCCCCCAAGTTGTTTTATCTTTGCTTTGATTAAGGTTATCAATAGAGAATGCCGCATAGCGGTGAAGTACCGCTAAGACTATTTGCACCTATAGTGAAAAATAGCACATAGTCAAATAGTGTTGCTGATGGAGAGAGCTTTAGAGATGGTGGAGGGAGCACTGGAGATGGTGGATGTGCTGGAGGGAGTACCGGAGATGATGGGGGCGGTGGAGGGAGCACCAGAGATGGGGAGGAAGTATCAGAGAGAGGGAGAGAACTGGCGGCTAGGGTTCTTTCTCTTTTGTGGTTGCGAATCAAAGACAGGACACACATACACACACAGAGAGAGAGAGAGAGAGGGAGAGAGGTGCTAGGGTTTTAATGATAAAATGGATCAGGTTTGCGTATAGGTCAGGTAAAATGTAAAAGTTATTCATTAATGATATGTTTGGAAGTTCATTTAGGGAAGGGGAAAGAATGGGAAAAGTTCCCCTTCCTTCCCTTCCCCTTGATTACACCCTAATTTGGGGTGTAAGAATTTGGCTCAAATTTCCGCCCCATTCCCCTCCTTTATCCTCCAAAATGGAACCCCCAAACAATGTTAAAATTAGATTTTTCTTTCCTTCCCTCTCTCTACCCTCCATCCAAACATGGCATAAATAAAAGCAAGTTTTAGCGGTTAAAAGTGTCATTCAACGCTTCTAATTGGTAAAACCTGCTATGACACGCAATCATGAGTAAATAGTGGTTTTTGCCTCTATTTGCTACCCACTTTCGCTGATAGCATAGCGGTATTTAATGACTGTCCAATCTTTCCTAAGCCGAAAAATGGTGCCAAAATCATTTGCAGATGCTAGTTCACTCTGGTACCTAGCCTCATTTATGAATTAATTAAACTCACATACTTTGGTCTTGTTCAAATTGAGTAATTGAATATTGAATTTTAATGGTGGATTACCAACTGTTTTATTTTGATGTCTATTAACTCCATTTTGATTGTATTCTCTTCATTAATAGATGATAAAGCAGCTGACACAAATTTGTAAGTATCTCACTTGTTATATCATGATATTTACGCAGGTTGCTTTTCGTGCCAAAATTGGTAAGCAGTATCAGTTGCCGCATAAGGGTATTATACCTGAGGAATTTGGCGTGGTAAAATGCCTTGGAAGAAAGTATAAAAAAATTTACCCATTTGACATTTCACAGAGATGCTAATTTTTGTTTGTAATCAGATTGCTAGGTACAAGGGGCAAGGAAGGATTGCTGATCCTGGTTTCCGTAATCCTCGTTGGGTTGATGGGGAGCTTGTGATTCTTGATGGAAAGGTAAGCATGTTCTGTATATAAGATGTAATAGTCTTCTTTGAATAGGCTCATGCTTATGCACATGGAGTAATAGCCTTGTCCGAATGTGAGTGTGATCATAGAATCTTCATTGAACTTGTATTTATCACTGCAACGTTTGTTGCTGTTTCACAGTACATCAGAGGGGGGCCAGTTATCGGATTTGTTTATTGGGCTCCTGAATATCATTTCTTGATATTCTTCAACCGGTTGAGGCTTCCGGAGTAGATATCTTCTGGTCACAGATAGTTGAACGATGCATTGATTTCATAGTTGAAGGTAGTTTCTTTCTCCTATACATTCATTTGTTACTCTACTATTATTAAGGGCACTATGTTAAGCTGTTACAGAATTTGACACCAAAATCACATAAACTGTTGTTTCCCAGACTCTTCTCAATGTTTAACGGTGCTATTTAAGTGGAGTCGTGTATTCTTACCCTGCCCCCCCCCCCCCCCCAAACAAATCGCAACATACCCCCTCCTTTAATGTTTTTTGTTCTGCTCAGTGTTATCAAATGCGCGTATCTCATTGCACCCCATGTGCTCAGCAATGCGGGGTGGTGGTGAAGCGCCCCTCATTTGATGCGGTAGCGCCTTTTTGTGCCTCACAAGAGCTCTGCATGAGAACGCATTGCACAGCGCATATTCAAGGCATAGTCTCGTATATTTTTTTTCTTAAAACATTTCAATCAAGTCTTTACACTCTATAACCCATGTTCTAAAAAAATAAATAAATAAACCCATCAGGCTTTTTTAGCAGCCCAATTGAGAGTTCTAACTCATTCTCGTTTGCTATCTGATGATGCTTTGATATTAGTCTTGCTTTGGCTTTTGATTAAAAAAACTATGTACTTCGCTACTATGTTGGGTGTGCTAGCATTATGGATGAAGACCTTATTTTGAAATTTGGTAGCTGATATTGTTTACCTTGGCATGTTTTTTATATGAAAATTCATAAACATGTTTTTTCGTGCTTGATTATCTATCTTGAAAAATTTTACGTGCGGTGTGCGCCTTGCTTCGCTCGGGCGTGCGCATGACATTGCGCCTAGTGCATATGTGCGTAAAGGGACTTTGTGTCCTGTATTTTGCCTCGCACATTAATAACACTGTACCTGCTTTCTTTGTCCCTTGAAAATGCTTCTTGTTACTTTCTATCAGCCTATTTCCAACTCCTTCAATGATAGTTTCATAGTAATCATAGACGAACACGCCTATGTATGTATGGCTGATGGCCTCACTGGTGGTGGTGTTATCTTCCATTTGCTATGAACTTGATGTTTGAGATGTTAATCAATTTGTGTCATCAATTGTGAATTTTCAGATATAAACAGAAAATTAAATCTTAAGGGTCGTATCTTAACGAAGAACTGTGTAAGCGACTAAGAAGTCACGCGTAGCATGGCTATTTATGATCTAATGTAAGCTGCACTAAGTTGGCAATTTCCTCTTGAAATGTTGTTGCAGGAATTTGTTTCAATTTAGCACTTGGATTTATTTATTCCTCAGAGTTGGACTGTAATTTCCTTTAGATTAAAACGAACTTTTACTTCACTTACAAATTTTCTAGTCTTTTCTCACTAATCTAGAAGCTTTGTAGGATGTCAACTAGTGTTCAGGGTTATGTTAAAGTCCCCCTCTTTCCATAGTTTTCTTGACAAACAATTGGTATGAAGGAAGAAAGGGGTCGATATTAGCTGATAGTTGACTATGAAAGTTAATCAATTTATTTATGGCACTTAATGCTATACAATCAACACCATTTTGATGGGAAAAGGCTCTGTGATGAACATTTTCTTAGAAATATTGTTGCTTTCCAATTTGTAGTGAGATGTCATCTTTGATGTTTGGTATATTTTCAAAATTGCTCATTCATGCACACATGGTCTAATATGATTAATACTGCACTGACTAATATGCCTAATACTGCCTTCTAACAGTACAGTTTCTGATGCGCGCGCACACACTTATATGACTAATACTGCCATCCTGACGTTATGGTTTCTGAGATAGATCAATGAAGCACAGAATCAGCTCATCTTAAACTGCTGGCTTACCAGAGAGACCATCATGGTTTGTGATATTTTGTGGTGGGGGATTTGAAACTTATTCATCCCATGTTTTGTAGTTCCAAGAATCAAGTGCATGTGGAGTTCTTCTTTAAACTCCATGCAGTACGTCTATTGTATGGAAAGCTTGGTTTGAATGCATTTATTGGATCAGATTGCTCTCAGTTTATTTACAGTAACCGCACCGTACAAACTCAAGAGGTTTCAGCGTTCCGTGTCATGTACAGTATCAGTGGACTTGCTGACTGCAGAAAGTTGTACATTGAGCTGGAAGAGGATGTTTTCATGCTAGCTATGAAGCTAGTCTATATATATATTCTAAATGGCTGAATTCTGTATAACGGGAGATTGTATATATGTATCTAGAATAGTTATCAATGGCTCACAGGTGTCCAAGTTTATTATTGTCATCAAGGGTTTCAAGAGTACTCATCTTATTTTTCTGGAATCCCGACTGTGCTTTAACTTTTATAGTTGTACACTATGAATATCTGGTAGACTAATCATAAGCCATGAACAGAAACACCAAATTTAGGTGGGGTATTGGGCAAGTTTAAGCATTGATCCCATTCTTTGCTCAAAACCTGCTTAATTCACTGCAGTTTTGAGTTAGCAGGCACAGTAGCAATCAACTGATTCAATGTGGCACATTGAGTTTGCTAAAGACAAATAAATCACAAAATCTGTGTACACAAATAGTAGGTATTTCACCCTCTGCTATCGAAGAAGTGCATCTCCCACTCCCTCTCTCGCTCACGCTCTCTGCCTTTTTTTTTAAATTTTTTGGGCAAAGTGCATCTTGTTACCCTCTTGATCCAGCCAGTATCAGAATATCTTGGATTTTCGCATATCCTCTTACTCTACTTTTTTAGCTTTTTCATATTCTTTTTCTTAATTAACCTTTATTGTTTTTGAGGAAACCTTTATGACCTCATGAACCAACTTAATTATACTTTTGGTATTGATTAAAGAACTGCAAAACAATGAAAAAGCCTGATGTGGCAACGGCATTTCTAAAGACATAATTAAGTTGTAGTTAAAATGAGCACGGTTCATATGCACGTAACCATGAGTTAAGAAATCATGTTTTCCAAGACAATTTTTTCCACATGAACAGTATATGTTGAAGATTTTTGCACCATTGATATAAGGGCTTTTTGTTTTTGGGTCCATTTGTTTACCTACCTTTATCTTTAAACCCAAGAATTATTAGGTGTATTTTTAAACACAACTTTTTTTTTTGTATTTATCTTTAAACCCAATTCCAAAATATAATACTCTCATATGTGGGTCCCCCTATATAAGGAAATTGGATTTAAAGATAAAGCTAGGTAAACAAATGGACCTAAAAACAAAAAGCCCTTGATATAAAAGTACAGGGGTTGGTCTAGGAAAGACGATTTTTGTCCATACCCCTTTATCCATCACACGATCATTTGACAAGTTTCAAAACAAATGGGACTAAATGCGCGGGTCCATCTCAAACAATATTAAATGGAAATTAAATAGCCGGTCTCTAACAGCCCATTTGCCTTCCCGGTCGCCCAAAATCAAAACTCACTCATGAACCTTGTCGACGTCGAACTGGACGCCCAAGTCCTGCAGACCGTCATCCCCATAGCCCCTCCCTCTCCTCATCATCTCCTTAACCAGTTCCGGCGAATCGGACGAAGCCATCCCGTACGAGTTCAACCCGTTAACATAGACCAGCGACCCTATCTCCACGTCGACGAATCGGGTCCCATTCCCAGCGACGACGGACATCTGGGGTTGCAGCTATGGGATCGGGAATCGGATCTGGGACCCGCCGCTGCTGCTGTTGCTGTTGCTGGACCAGTTTAAGTAGCCAATGGTGACGAGGAGGAGGAAACCGAGGATTGTGCAGTGGAGCCCGTCCATAACTGGTCTCACTGTTGGTGGACTGGGGTCTCGGTCGTCGTTTCCCTCGTTTGCTAGTGTGGGGAGAATTTGTGGCTTGATCCTCTGTTTAATTTAATTTTCCTAAGGGTCCTGAATCTCGAATGTTTGGTTTACTGGGTTTGTATGTTTATAAACCCAAGGCTTTACGCTAATTTAGAGAGCGTTTGGCTACCATTGTGTTTGTCCCGTTTTCGTTTTTTTTTCTAAAAAAAACGTATAGCCACGTTTGGGAACTGAGGTGTTTTTTTGAGCTGCCCTTCACAAAACACAGAAAATACATGCTTTTTCAAAAACACCTAAAAGGTGTTTTCAGATTCCCGTTTCATTTTCCCCCAAATCAACCCCGACCCTTTTCTCTCCCTCAACCCTAACTTCGTCGCCTCCGCTCCAAATCGGCGCAGCTCCGACCCTCCGACGCCGCCTCCGTCATTCTCCCCTCAGACCCGCCCCCCTATCACCTCCCTCCTCCACCAGCTCAGGCGCCACCGTCAGCAACCACTTTCCTGTCCATCCAAGCTCCAGATCCGGCGGATTTCAGCAACCTCCAGCCGCCTCCAACCATCCCCCGACCTTTAGAACTATCAGTCCTCACCATCGGCACCTCCTCCTCAGCAGCGCCGCCGGCGCAGTCCTCCTCAGCAGCGCCGAGCTGCCCTCTTCAGCAACGTCGCCATCTTCTGCAGCTCCGCCTCCGCACCAGCAACGCCGTGTTTCCACCGTCGAGGGTCGTCCTCATCAGCATTTTTCCATGCTCAGGTTGCTTCAGGCCATCGAGGCCCTTGTTTTGTGAGATCCCATGCTCGAGAGGTTGAGGGTATGTCTTCTTTCTCCTTCGTCAAACTAGCAATCATGTTTTAAAAACGCGTTTTAGAAAAAAACACCACAGCGTGGTGTTTTTATAGAAAAACACTACAAGAAAAACACACTGTAATAGCCAAACATACCCGATCGATAGTTTTAAACGGATCTACGTCTTAAATCATTCCTAAGGGTTTGTTTGAATTGAGGGGAACAAGGGAAAATGGAAGTTAGGAGAATTATTCACATTGTTTGGGAATATTTAGGAGGTGAAGTTATTCATCCCAGTTCCCCTTGGTTCACCCCTTAATAGCATAAAATTTGTTACCCCCAAATTAGGGTGTAACCAGGTGGAGGGAACTCCCTTCCCTTCCCTTCCCTTCTCTCACCTAGTTTCTCTTAACTTCCCTTAACCCCATTAAAATCCAAACACACCCTAAATCTAAACACTTATAATGAATTATTTTTAAAGCCAATTATATAGCAATACAGATCCTCCAAAAGTTTGAAAAAAGCCCCTAAAGCTTGCGAAAAATCCCCTAAAGCTTGCAAGTAGCCCCCTCCCAAAGTTTGCAAAACCCCCCCCAAAACTTGCAAAAAATTCCCTAAAAGTGTTATAGACGAATTTGTTATAGTTAAATGGACAAATGTGTAATCTGTTTATTAAATGGGCGGGCAAATACCTACCCATTTAGAAAACGTTACATGGGCCGTAAATGGGTAGATGGACAAAATATGTTCGCTGATTTATAGCTCGCATATTTATAACCCAAACGCACCCATTTAACACCTATAGGTTCCTAACATGAGTTTTTCACATGAAAAGTGTATGTTGGGACACAACATGCTTCAAAAGTGTGTAGGAGTTGGTCAGAGGAGCCTTCATATTTTGGAGCGTATACACAAAATTTCCAACCTTCTATCAATGTAAATACTCTTATAAACAAGGAAAAATTGTGTCGAGGCCCCAAATAAGAGAAGTTTGATATGCCCTAGCTCCCTGTAGCTTCATCTTTGTGTATAAACCCAAAATACAATGTAATAGTGTGTTCAATCCTTTTTCCTTTGACAACTAAGGAGGGAGGGAGGAAGGGAGGGAGGGACGAACCTCTAACAACTAAGGAGAACTCAGAAAATTTAAATATGCCCCTTAGTGGTTATCAGTTGCCCATTGAAATAGGTAACCGCACCCGCTCTCAAATCATACCACTTCCTCCCCTCTTCTCTCTAAGCTTCACAGGAAAACAAAAAACACTCCTAATTCCTCCTAGATCCGATCTAGGGTTAGGATTTTTTGTTGGAAAATGGCTCAAATCTCCACAACAAACCCTGATTTCTCTAATTCTGGAATGAAGGACGGGAATGGTGATGAATTTGAAGTAGTTCACCACACTCATCGGCCGGTGCAAGATTAGGAATCGTTGACGTTGAACGACGACCGACAACACTCACCTTTGAAGAGTGTTAAAGATCCCCCCTCGCCGTCGAAGATCGACCATGGACCCTTTGCTCTCTCATCCCCCATTGTGCTTCATCTACCCATGCTTCATCATCAGGAAATGAGAACATTGATAACCACACAGACCCTCTTAGGCATGCAAAAGGGGCTATCGCGTAGAGAAAAGAAAAATTTCAAGTTCAAAAGAGGATGTAGACACATATGGAGAGAAGTAAGTTTACGTTAAATTTTGTTAAAATTTATTTTGTCAAAACTGTGAAATATGTCATCAGAAAATGTGAAACTATATTAGAAAAGTTGTCTATATTTTACTTGGAAAAACTATGGAAATTGTTGCATAGATGACTAAATGTGTAGTTGTATTGGTGCATTATGAACTATGTGCCCGGTTATGTGATAGTTAACATATAGATGTTGCATATGAATGTTTGTTTGTTATGTTTCGTCAATACATGTTAAAGTGTCTAAATTAACTGTTAAGTATGAAAGTTGGTTGTTAATATTAGTATATGGTATCTAGTTTTACACATTATATGTTAAGTTTTATTGATGGATGTCAATTTTAGAGAATGTCTGTTAAGGTTTGTGGCACAACTGTTAAATTTTATTATTGGTTGTTACTATTGATTATTGGATGTTAAATTTAGATAGATGGATGTTAAGTTAAAGATATAACTGATAAGTTTTAATTGTAGATGTTAAATATGTGCAATTGTCGATTAAGTTTATGATATTTACTATCATTGGTTGTTAATACCATTTAGTGGTTGTTAATATTAAGTGATTTAAATTAATTATTAAGAAAATTTTTGGTCATGATGTCGTATTTAGGCCTACTACTAGTTTTAGCGATTATTACAACTTTATGAAAGTACTTGAACTGAGGATGAGGCGGTGACATTGGGATGCATATGAGGGGTGCAACATTCAGCATTACGTAATATTTAACCCCCCTAGCGATAGATTGACCCATACTTGAACTTATTTTGAGTCATTATGTAGGTGGTGAAGTGACTTTTTCTCTACCTAATGTTAGCGGTAAAAGAAAAGATAGTAAAATTTAATTTGGTCTAGGTTAATGATCACACTAGCTTTCCAATTAATGGAGAAATAATTTATAGCAGTGGAGATCCTAATAATAGGATTTGGAGGGAGTATTTTGCTAATCAATTTACTAGATAAAATGTTCCTAAAAAATGAGAAAGATAAAGATAAGGAAGCAACAAAGAATATGCGAAGATATGTCGAAGGATTACTTGAATCTCTTGTTAAGAAAAGAAGAAGAAGGATAGCTAGGATCTTGTGTTGCTGCAGATTCTTTATTAATGTTTAATCATTTGGTGCCGCAATAGCGTGTAAGATATTCCTAGACTCTTGTTCAAGTATGTTGATTACATTAATAGAGTAAATAATGTGGCATGAAAGAAATTCAATATGATCAGACCAAGAGAGACGTTCAGATTGCTAGAGAAAGACTGAACAAACCAGAAGTTACGTATGTGTGAGGATGTATGCCTTTGGTTTCTTTAAGTTATGTTAATTCTTTTCTCGTTATCGTTAACTAATGCATGTGAATGTTTCTATGTTTATCGTGAACAATAATTGATGCTTGCTAAGCTTAATTGGTTCATGTTAAAGAAACTTAGTATATGTGATTTTTTTATATTCTATTAACTATAGTTGACGAATACTAATATTTACAGGTTCACGTTAAAGAAGATTCATATATCTTAAAATCTGTGTTTTCCTGTGAACTATAGTTGTTGAATGCTAAGTTTGAGTGATTCATGTTAAACTAACTCAATACATGTTAATGTTTGCTTGTTTATGTTAAATAAATGATTAGTGCATGTTAATTGATAACTATGATTGATTTATTTGTAGCTTTGATACTACAAAATGATAATGATTAAAAAATATGCTCAAAGTAATAGATTCAACCATCACTGACTAACTAGGTGATGATTGAAAAGAAGTCTGGATCCCTCAGGAAGGGAATAATAGCTGGCAAAGCTAGAAAGGCAAGCATAGCTGTAATTTAAAACCTATTATTAAATTTAGCCAATTAGTTGAAAAATATCCACTCAGAAAGTCAAATATGAGGATAGATGATACATTAAGATTTAGAAGAAAAGAGATTCCATTACTCCCAGTAAAGAAGTAAAATTTGAAATCTTCTCCCAAAAAAGTTATCAAGAAACAGAAAGCAGAAAGGAGGAAAAAGCATGTGGAGGAAAAGAAGAAATCCTTAATAAAATTTGTAAGCTTGTTATCAGCTTTTTAAATCTTATTTAGTACATGTTAAGTGTCTCTTTATAACTGTTAACTTTATCTTACTGATGTTTAGTATATCGCATGAACTATTAAAATTTTCCTTTTAAGTGTTAAGTTTAGCATTTTAACTATTAAGTTTAACCTAATGCATGTAAACTATAACTTATTAACTATTAACATTTACCTATTACATGTTAAATATAGTTGGTTAACTACTAACTTTTATATTTTTAAAATTTTTAGATCATATCAAACGCTATTGATGATGCATTCGAAAAGAAAGATGAGATTGAGGAGTTACCCATTGGTAGCAGCTTGCTTTCTAGAGAAATGCAGTTAAATGAAATTAGAGAATATGTCATGCACTGAATCATTCAACGAAATTGTATTGTCAAATATTTATGAATGGGATGCATAGGATTGATAAAAAAGCTAAAAAGCTTCTAAGTCTCCTAAAATTAAAAAAAGTATTTATTGCAAGAAAAAAGAAGGGAAAGCCTACCACGGATGAAGCTGAACGACATGTTGATGATATAGATTGCTTTTAAAATAATTTCGTGCATGATTGTAAAGATGATAGCATTAGGAGCACATGAGTGGAAGTGAAAAAGGAGGAGATAGAAAATACAAAATTGAAGAGGAGGAACATTGAAATGAGAAATTAATTGATGTGGAGGAGCGTACATAACTTGAAAATGAGGATGTAGATAAACAAAAGGATGCAAAAGGGAGCGAGAACATTTCGCTTAGATATTTTATGAGGAGAATTAGGAAGGTGGTGTCAAAAAGGTATATGTCTCATTAGAGTAGAGCACCAAGTATAAGAGCTACTAAGAAATCACAACTGGTTCGAATAGCATTTACCATACAAAAGAAACCCAAATCTAAAGACGATAATCACAAAGATGAACCACTTATTATCAACGATGTGGCAAAAGAAATCAAAATTTACTATTATGATAGTGTTACCAATTGGGACGTGCTGGAAAGATCTATTTTTAGGAAATTTGATGTCATACAAACTATCAATAGCACAATCGATAGAAAGGAGCTCCTTAACATGATTCGTGGAGGAAGACTTGAAATTGCAGTCATATGGGTCTGAATTGCTATGAAGTATTGATTAACTTCTAACTTGAACTTGCATGTTACAGAGGTACTCTTAGATAAATTACGGTTATGGTTAGAGAAGCCTAAGAACTCTGCTTTAAACAAGGATATGGAATTGTATTATCATTTTTCTGTGTAAGCTTGTTATTCAAACACCTAAAAGTTAAACATGATTAATTGATATCTATATATTACAACCAATGCTTATTTTCTTATTTTGATCAAAAGAGCATCCACTTTATGACCACAAATAGGACTTAGCGCAACTATATCAAATGCATATACAAAAGCATATTGCCAAAGCCGAAAGATTCTTATAGTCCCTATTGTATGTCATATGACCATTGGCATCTTGCTAAAGTTAGATTGGATGAAGATGTTTTCATGCACTACAGTTTGGCGGATCATAGTGCTTACATTGAGCCAGTTAAGAAAGTCATCAATTTCGTGGATCATATGAAGGTAGCATTTGATCATGTTGAAGTTTGGAGAAAATATCAATATAAGGCCATCCCATACGAGCCTCAAAAGGGATCATCTGTTGCATAAAAGCTCTATCACTTTACTTTGTAATTTTTTTAACATAAACTATATCTCTTCTAATTACTTATCACTTTTCTATTTTGTGATATCTAGCTATGACTACAAAATATACATTTACCTCTATATACCGACTATCCTCCATGAAATTGATACATTACACGCTAAGCCTATATATGGACGATTCATCAGATGTAGTGCATGTAAGGCTTGCAGCAAAGTTGATAATAGAAGGTCAAGAATGGAAAAAGCTCATTGACACAATAGGCACATATGACCTAGAATTTGTTTGTAACACATACAAATGATGAAAGACTAGAGAATGAATCTTAGCTGGAAAAAAACAATAATCGTGTTAATGTTTAACTTGGTATTTTTCTATGGGTGTAATGTGCTATATGCTCCCTTTTGTTGACTAATATGTACTTTCCTAATTTTAATTATAATTCTATGAGTTTATTTTGGTTCCACTATTGTACTGAACATGAACTTATGATACTTATTAGGTAAATGTTTAGAGTTAATATATTTGTCTACTAAAGTTAAGAGGTATATTTGATAGTTAACAGGAACTGTTGATAGTTATCATGTTAAAGCGTATAGTTAACATGTACTTGTGATTGTTAACAGGTACCGGTCGTAAGTAACATATACTTGTTAGAGTTAACATGTATATGCTAGAGTTAACATGTAGAGTTGATGCTTAATGGTTAAATATACTGCCTAGCAGATACTAGTTATAGATTTAATATAAGCTGCAAAGAACTTGAACTTTAAAAAAAACTACTTAAAATATAATCATACACTTATTAATTAACATACAAAACACTTGAGAACTAAAATAAACTTCCAAAAGTATTTCAAATCATGTTTACCAATCATCGATAGGCTCGTTGCATGTTGCTTCTTCAAAGTCGCATCAGGAGCATTTCAAAACAAGTTTATAAATGGTTCTATTGTTGATACATCTCATTCTCTTTCTACCCTTTCTCTTAGTAGTATATGGTGGAAGTATCTCAATCTCAACTCTTGACACACTACGCTTCTCATAATTTCATATGGAATAAATGATGGCTCATAACTCTTTTTAATGTTCCTATGGACATGAATCTATCATAATATTGGCAAACGTCTCTCTTCATGTACATGATGATTGCATAAGCATGTTTACAAGAAATTTAAGTTATGTCCCAAGATAGTGACGGAGCATAAATGTATACCTCTAGTGCTGCAAGTGCACAACCATCAAGTTATAGTATAAAAAGTTATCGATCCCACGAGAAAGGTGTTTGTAGGAAGAAATCAAAATCAATTCTTATGTTGTGTGTGTGTGATAATTAGGAGTGATGAATATGATTGTGGAGAGATAGAGAGAGTGAGAGTGATTGTATGTAAATAAAAACAAAATGAAATTGAGAGTGGAAAGATAAAGAGTGGATGTGATAAAGTGTAAATGTAAACAAAACTAACAAAAGGGAATAAAGAAAGATGAAGAAAATAAAATCAAGAAACAAATGAGAGGAAAATCAAAAATAAAGAAAGTAAAAGATGAAGGATTCAATTAGAGATATGAGGAATCTAGAATTGACTCCACTAGCTAGTTTCATGCAATTTCTAGAGTTCCCACAAGTATTAGTTCCACATCTTTAAAAAATGGCAATTCCTTAGAAGATTCTAGCCTCAAGGAGAACCAAAGAAAGAGAAAATAGATAAAAATGAAAACTAATCCCGAGAGGGTTCTAGCCTTAAGGCGAATAATGTAAGAACATAAAATTTAAACTACAAAATAAATTATAAAAAATAAATGCAAGAATTTAAAGCAAGAAAGTAAAGACATGAAAGTAAATCTACTTTATAACACATAAAAATAAATCTAAGGCAAGAGGGTTCTAGCCTCTTGGCTATTTAAATAAGAAAAGAAAGCAAAAGATAAATTTATTAACAAAGAGAAAATTTACATCCCAAGAGTGTTCTAGCCTCAAGGTGATAACAAACATTCATCTTGATCTTCATCTTCATCCTACCTTCATTTTCATAATCAAACAAAGAGAAGAAAAGAAAAATATGAAGAGGTAAAATATTTCTTATTAATTGCAACAAAAAGTTATAATTTGGAAGGTCTTCTCAATTAAGAGTAACCATCATCTCCAAAAAGTGTTTTTATAAAATATTTCACATCCTAACCCCTTACTCTCTACCCCTATTTATAGACTACAGTAATGAATGAGAGCCCTTGGATTAAACTTGATTCCCTACTTAATCAATTTCAGCCTTTAAATCGTAACTGTACATTTAGTATCAATACTGGTATCAATGTATGTATCTATACCGGCATCGATACTAGTATCAAATATCGAACTTGACAGATTACTTCTTATCATCGAGATAGGTGATTTTCATATATTATATGTTAAGTTTTACCTTCTGGATTGGTATATATCGTTGTTTCTTTATGGCCAATCATCTTAAATATGATTTCTTTTCATATTGGATTTTTATTTTTTCTGGCTTCTATAGGTTACGTGGCTTGATATCGGGCTTTAATAAAAGGTTATAAAATGAGAAAGTTAGAGTATTTTGGGATTTTATTCATTATTTCTTCATAAACCTGCAAATTAAGATAAAAACAATTATTAGTAGTATATTTATTTATATAAAATAGATAATAAGGGTATAAAAATATAATAAAAATATGATTATCAAATACCCCCACACCTAAATTTTTGCTAGTCCTCTAGCAAGGAAAGAAAATGAAGGAGGAAGAAAAAAAAATTCTAACTCACTTTCGCAGGAATCACGATTATATTTAGCGCATACAACAAGCCTTTTGTAAAACCCCCTTAATTTTGGATATATTATGATAAATAATAATATATGAGTTATATCATAATAAATATCATTTATTAATGGTTGAGTATGCTAGGAATCGTTTTGAGATCGATTTAGTGTATATATGTGAATAATCGTGTGTAAACATGCACAAAACCATGCAGTATATGTGTGTTCTGGTCCGTCGACCGACCTAGGCCGATCGGTTGACCGATGATACCCTACCGGTCGACTGATCGGTTGTGGTGGGTCAACCGACGGGCTTCCAGAGTTGCAGGCTTCACTTTCGGGTCGGTTTTGTTTGGCTTTGAGCCCAGTTGTATACGAGAGTATATAAACTCGTTTTAAACCCCCTTTTCCCCATCTTTTCATGTGTTTTATCAGTAGCCACCTTCCCTCTCAAGCCCTAACCCTAATCTGTGAGTTTTTGGAAAAGTTCGTGAGGCGTTTATTGAGAGGAGGGTGAGATTCATGATCTTGGTGAAGAAGGATCTTGCATGCACGTGTTTAGGAGTTCAACACGACGTTTGAGGCAAGAACATCTTCCTCCAAACCTTTCTCTTAGTTAAAAATTATGTTTTTAGTAAATTAATTGATTAATTCAATGCTTAAAGTTTAAACTAATGTGATAAAATCTAGTTTATGATGTTAAATCTTAAACCAATGAAAAGATGTGTAATTTAAATCTCTGCTTAATAAGAATAGTTGATCATGATCATTAGGGTTGTTTTTAATTTGTAAATCATGTTCTAATTTGGTTTAAAACCCTAGTTTAATAATTAATTGAGTGTTTTTGTTAATTAGGATGCTTAAACCATAAGTATATGATATCCAGATAATGTGATCTTGTTTAAACAAATATATAACAGCGTAATAATCAGAATTAATCATGTTCATTAATTGTGTTGATAAAATATATTTTATTTGATAATTTTGGTTAATGAGGATGTTAACCTTAATTAGTTATAATTCAAGGAATATAATCATGTTTAAGTTAACCCTTGTTGAGTAATTACTAAAGTTTAAATCTTGCTTTGCGTTACATGCTAATAAGAATATGTTTTTGAGAGAAATTATAAAACACATAACCTGAGAAAAATAGTAATAGTGTAATCGGTGGGACCGATCCTAAGTGATCAGTAGACCCATTTTGTTGTCCAGGGAATCCTTTTTGTTGCGGATCGGTCGACCGATTGGTGATGACCAGTCGACCGATATGGTCTTTTACGAGTGCACTTGATGCACGTTTGTCGTCAGTCAACTGATGCCCTTGGGGCAGTCGATCGCCACTTTCTTGTTTTATTCGTGATGATTTTCTCTTGCATGCTTAATCGTGAACGCGGGATTCGATCCGTACGACGATACACGCGTGCAACCATGGGTGTACACGAATAGAGTTGTAACACATATACGGATATCCCAGAGAGGATTTCTATAAGTATTGTTTCAATCTTGTTTGAGATAATAATTAATTATAATACGTATGCATGTATGGATATCGTTGATGAGCGCAGCTTAGTACTACTTAGGATAGTACATTGATATGCCATTAGTATAGGCTATTAAGTCATGATTTTAGGATACCTAATTTGGTAGTCCGTCCTGCACGGTGATGTGATGAGGCTAGAGAGCTGTACTTCTAGGATACTTGATGTGGTAGTCCATCCCGCATGGTGATGCGATGAGACTAATGAGTCATGTACATATTTAGGATGCATGATTTTGTAGTCTGTTCCGCATGATAATGCAATGAGTTATAAAACCTTACGAGATGTTGTATTGTGATATATCTAATAGTCTGAGTCTTTGGCAAAAGCCATTTATAAATACGATTCATCGCTGAGTTATATTGTGATCGAATTATTTCGCGTTTGGAAGTTACATGAGATTTAGTTCTTGTATCCACATCATCTACCCAAGGATAGCGCGAATTATATAGTCGATATTTATGATATTGCGGCAACTTTACTTTTCTGTATTGCATTCCTTTATCTTTTATTCTTAGTTTGGAATTGATATTTTGCGATTCATAATTTGAGTCATATTGTATATACACGAGAGCTTCCTTGTTTGGATTATTTTGGTCGACGTAATACGTCTCGTGTTGTGGGTTTCTAAATATTAATTCCATTTAGATACACGATAAATGATTTAGGTAGACTATGCATAATAGATAGAGTATCCATCACATTTAGTAGTCCTTCCTTTGGGGGCAGATGTAGATGATCTTGCTAAAGCGCTCTGACGCTGTTGTTGTTTTCCTTTTTGTTTTCCCTTCTTTTTAGGCAGCGGACCAGAGTTTCAGAAAGCCGCAGGTTGACGGATTTACAGCATAGTCGCCGTTGCTTATTTTTAGTAGTTGATACTCCACAATCATTTATTTATGGTTTAGTTGATCATTAGACCTGTATTTCATTTTGAGGAGGCTGAGTGCCTCAGTTTGTCTTCATTTGACTCTATGTATAAAGTTACTTCACATTTATTTTAGACATCAGTTGTACTTTATTTTTATTCAGTTGGGACATAAGTATGTTTATTTGGATATTTCTTTCTATATCATGTCCATTGCATTTATTACTCTTATTTTTTCTATTTTGTACCTACACTTGTTATTGATTCTACTAGAGAGATATTACTGTAATGGTGAAACATGTTTTTACATGGTATGGGTGCATGATAGGTTTGACATCTTTGGATTCACCTTGGACTGCAGCTATGTGTGAAAACGAGGGCGTCACAGTTGGTATCAGAGCTCTAGGTCCAGCATCCTTAGGATAATCCTGTGTCAAGTTGTGGAGCTAAGATAGAGTTTTTTAGGATTTATGTATAGAGTCCGCTAGGAATTCCTAGAATGAGTGAGGACGTTATATATGTATATCTCAAAAATTACAAATTTTTTTATGAATACATTACTTTGATTGAAAAGTATTTGCATAAAAAATATGCGATACGATTTTCCTATTGGTATATGTTATGTTTGAGATCTCATTTACCGTGATTTGTAAGCTCTCCTCCTGAAATTATAGATGTCAGGAAGAGTTGGGCAAGCCGAGTCAGGGCCCGAGCCGTAGCAGGCTCTACAGTACTTGATAGACCTCATAGGACCTATTGCATCTAGGTTAGCAGCGCTCGAGGAGCAAATGGCGAACCAGATTCCACCAGATGCACCACCATCTGTGGTTTCACCATCAGTCATGCTAGCTATACCTATTACAGAGGAATCCTCAGAGGTTACACCACCACCAGTTGCCGATAGAGTCAAGAAGCAGGAGACTTGACTCCGTCTAGTTGAGAGATACCAGAAGATGAGGACACCAGAATTCTAGGGATCATCAGACTCACTTGTAGCCCACAAGTAGAAAGAAGATGTGGGAAATATTCTTGACCTACTTGATGTGGACTCCGTCTAGAAGCAGCGGTTGGCAGCTATCAGTCTTAAGGGTGATGCCGATTGATAGTATAAGCTTCAATCACTCTAGAGCAGCGAATGATGCTTATTTGGGAGGACTTCATATACTTTTTCAACAAGTAGTACATCTCTTCTGCGGCAAGGACCGGGAAATAGTTAGAGCTATCCAAATTGGAGCAGGGGGACATGTCCATAGCTGACTACGGGGGCAGATTCATGAACTTGCTTCGGTTCATGGACAAGAGAGCATCAAGCTCAGATGTTTTTGATGGGGCTTTATCCAAGCTTTCATCGCTACCTTGTTTCTAGATGATTTTGTTCAGTGCGAGAGGTAGCTGACGCCGCTATTTCGTAGGAGACGGAGACAACGATCTTTCAGAAGAATAAGGAAGGAACCTCTAAAGCAGGATAACATAGTGACTAAGGCAAGGGCAAGAGATCTTTTACAGGACCCGAAGGACCCAAGCAGCGGGGTAGGGATTCGCAACACCAGCAACAAGGACCATATAAGAAGGGGTCGTAGCAGGATTCAAGAGCACCTCAGTAGTTTAAGATTCAAGGTGCTTGTTATAACTGCAACAAGATCAAACATAGGGCAAAGGATTATCGTAGTGCACAAGCAGGAGGCCAGAAGGGTAGAGGCTAGGGCCAACAGTAGGGCCGTAGACATGGACAACAACAGCAGAGTCATGGACATGATCAACAGCAGCAGAGCCACAGATATGGCCAGCAGCAGAGAATTGAGGCGCCGCTGACCGTTCCGAGGATTGAGGGGCCAGCAGGATAGGTCCACTCCATCCAGGAGATATCTCATGGACAGATAGTCCCATATGTTCCAACGTCTTCAACATAGTAGTCTTCAACCACCGGTAGAGTTTATGCAGTCGTACCACACGATCATGGTGCGAGCGGAGCCATAGTGGAAGGTACATTCCTCGTGAACTCCTTTCTAGATCGGATCTTGTTCGATTCAGGAGCTTCACATTCCTTTATTTCTCATACCTTCATAGATAGGCTTCGGCTAGTTGCACATCCCCTAGATGTATCATTATCAGTCTCTACTCCTTTAGGTGAGGTGTCCCTATTAGAGAGTATCTGTAGGAGATGTGTCATCGGTTTAGATGAGTCTGAGTTTATCATCGATCTAGTCATTTTGTGTATGTTCGAATTCGATGTCATTCTTGATATGGATTGGTTATCATCCTACCACGTCAGTGTAACGCCCCTCTCAAGGGTTGGGGTATTACAGTCAGTATCGACTGTTTTGCTAAAACAGTCAGTTTGCAAGCGTCCGATGGGACTGAGTTGATTATAGCAACCTCACATGGCAACCAGTTTGTGGAGTCATTCCTGTCGTAGATCGAGGAGGTGATGTTGCAAGATCAGAGTGCTGATTTGTGCTAGACTAGAGTCGTCTTAGAGTATCAGGATGTCTTTCAGGACATAGTTGGGTTACCTCCTGCGAGAGAGGTTGTGTTCTGCATCAAGTTATAGTCAGGCGCAGCACCGATATCCCGAGCACCCTATCATATGGCACCTACTGAGATGAGGGAGCTACAGACTCAGTTGGATGAACTTTTATCAGGGTTTTATTCGCCAGAATCATTCTTCATGGTGAGCACCACTCCTCTTCGTGAAGAAGAAGGATGGTAGTATGCGCTTATGTATAGATTATTATGAGTTAAATAAGGTCATGATCCGGAATAGGTATCCATTACTGAGAATTGATGACTTATTCGACTAGTTGTAGGGAGCATAGTATTTCTTGAAGATTGATCTTAGTTATGGCTATCATCAGTTACGGATTCGGGAGATGGATATTCCTAAAACCGCCTTTCTTACTCGATATGGGTCCTTCAAGTTTCTTATCATGCCATTTGGGCTGACCAATGCACCCACGGTATTTATGGATTTGATGAACCGGGTTTTCCATTCATATTTAAACTAGTTCATGATCGTATTCATTGACGACATTCTTATCTATTCAAAATAGAGGCAGAGCACGAGCAGCATCTTCGATTGGCATTGCAAACTTTACGAGAGCATCAGTGTACGCTAAGTTTATCAAGTATGAGTTTTATCTATCCGAGGTAAGATTTTTAGGCCACGTCATTAGTAAGGAGGGTATTGCAATGGATCCAGCAAAGGTTAAGGAAGTACTTGATTGGAAGCCGCCGAAGACTGTTACAGAGATTCATAGCTTTTTGGGTTTGGACGGCTATTATAGGAAGTTCATTCAGGACTTCTTGAAGATTATTATGTTACTAACACACCTTATGAAGAAGGGTGTACGGTTTGTTTGGGGGCCAAAGTGTCAGGAAGCCTTTGAGACTCTGAAGGCTAAGTTGACTAGAGCGCCGGTGTTAATTATCCCGATCAGTGATAAGACCATTGTCGTCTACACGGATGCATCGTTATCGGGTCTAGGAGGTGTTTTGATACAGATCAGAGAGTAGTGGCTTATATTCCATGGCAGTTGAGGACTCATAAGCAGAACTATCCCACACATGATTTGGAGTTAGCAGCAGTAGTCTTCGCACTGAAGACATGGAAACATTACCTTTATAAAGTGCAGTTTGAGCTGTTCATGGACCACCAGAGTCTGAAGTATCTCTTCTTCCAGAAGGAACTCAACCAGAGGCGGCAGCGATGGGTCGAGTTCATTAAAGATTATAAATTCGCAATTTAATATCATCCAGAGAAGGTGAACGTTGTAGCAGACGCATTGAGTAGAAAGTGTCGCCATCAGATTTTAGCTTTGAGATGTTCATTACATCAAGATCTTCTCACCCTTAGCCAGTTTTATTTTAGACCAGAGATTGGTGGGAGCAGCGGATTTTTGAAAACTTTGGACGTGCAACCATCTTGGACTGATAGAGTGGTCAGAACTCAGCTGGAAGACTCTTAGATTCAAACCCGAAATGAGGAGATTTTCGAAGAGTCAAAGGCTGATTGGACCACTGGAGCATGTGACGTCCCAGGGTTCACACAAGACTGCAGTCCCAGGTGAAACCCGGATTGTCAAACCTGCCAAGCACCAACCACCATGCTATGACAAGTTTCACCATCACAATCACTATCTCTCTAGTGGAAACAATAAATAGGTGAAGGTACAGACAGGTAAAAATAGAAATAGGACAACACTGGATATACACAGAAGAAGCATAAGAAAAATCAATAATGAGCCCAACTGGAATAGACATATCTCTGAGTCTGAACTGAATCTCAAACACAATGAGTCACATAAACAAAGTCTCACAATAGCTCTCAACTCTATG
>BQKN01065402.1:6124-27799 GCA_022839385.1 Asparagus kiusianus
ATACATGTTTGGTTTCATAGGATAAAGTTGTTTATGTACACATGTATTATAAGTTTTAAAAAATACATGAGTTTTTACAAATGGAAAATTTAATTTGAGAAATTATTTTTCTATCATGTTAAATTTTATATTGATAAATGTTTTCCAAAGTTTTATTAGTTTTGGAATTAATTTGTCATGTTTAATTGAATTTACAAAATCAAGTTTTAAATAAGTTCATGTTCGTGCACATGTTCGTGCATGTTTTTACAAAACAGATGAATTTTCAAAATTGGGAAATGTAATTTGAAAAATTTCTTTATTTACATGTTTAGCTTCATATATACAAACATCTTTGTAAGTTTTACTAATTTTGGACTTGTTTTATTATTGCAATTGAATTTACATAAACGTGTTTTCAGCAGTTTTTTTAAAAAACTATATATCTGTGTTCGAATAATTATTTCTCTTAACTGGGAAGTGATATTTTAGAAATTCTTTCTCTAACATGTTCACCAACATGTCTAGAACCTACCCTAAAAATATCATAATTTTTGGAGTTAATTTACTATTTTTAATTAATTTTACAAAGTCAGATATGCAAATTTCCAGAATCTGTCAAAATCTGGAAAAGTGCGGTCGACCGCCATGGTCGACCATGCTACAATATGGTTGACCATGGCGGTTGATCGTACACAGTCCAGAGAGTAGTTTTTGAGTTTTTCTTCTCGTGGTCGACCGCGACGGTCGACCGTCAATGTTACCGTTGCACAGTAACGGTAACTTGCTGATTTTTGTTTTTAGTGGTTTTTTGGGGTTTTTAGGATTGGTTTTATATATCCCGCTTAATTTATCATTTCAACAACTAAGAGAATATTTTAAAGAAGTTTTTAAATAAAAGTTTAATAAGGGTTTAAGTTTGTTTAGTTTGTTTTTGGGGTTTGCTTTTACAAAGAGGAGCTTACATCAGTTGTTGAGGAGTTCATCTTTAACATTTCATCATCCTCTCTTTGTGTTTATAGAGAAGTTTTCTAACTCTTTTCTCTATCAATTTTATTATTGATTTTTATATTCTTATTATTGCTAGTTTGCTATTTGAGTTAGATTTTATTTCACTCGTTGTTTACACACACCCACTTAAGCTTATCTTATTTCCATACATAGTATATTTAGGTTGGTGAGAGTTGTAACAATAGAGTGTGAGCTTTCATTGTGTTCTCATCCATATTAGAGAATAAACAATTATTGAAATTATATTTTAGTGTGAGGTTCACTTTGTAATACACTTGTACATCGAGAGAAGTGTGTGGTGAGAGACGGTGTCAAATCCAAGAGGAGTGGCATCGGTTGACAAACCTAGGGAGAGGTTGTATCCGAGTACTCGAAGAGGAGGACACGGGTTAGGCCAAAACATAGAGGGTGTAAAGTGGGATTGTAAGAGTGTGTGAGTTGTAGAGTTTTCGGTAAACAAGAAAACCGTATTTTGAGGTGTAAACGTTATTCGGGTGATCGTAGAAAACTCGGTTGTGATAGTGAAGATCTCCTTGAGGTGAGGAGCGGAGACATAGGTCAAGTGGTTAGACTGAACTCCGTGATCATATCATTTGTTTGTGATTATATTAGCGCACTTATTTTCATTCTCATATCTTATATAGCTATTGTGTATTGCTCATTGTTTATTTAACCCACTATCTAGTTTAGTTTGTTTACCCTTGTGTCATTTGTATATCCTTGCATATATCTCATAGTATATCTCATTGCTAGGATATCTCATTTGTTCATTTTGCTTTTCCTAGCTCATATATGTTGTTGTACTTCATACTTGCTAGGATAAATTATTAATTAATTTTAATTATCATAAAATCAGATTAGATTAGCAGAAGACCCTAATCAACCCCCTATAGGGTCTAACACCCACATTTCATTTAACCATGAGAGCTTGTAGATCTTCTTGTTAGCTTTCCAATGCATATTGAATTGCGTGATTCTGAGTTCGGCTGACGAAAATACGACAAAAACAGACGGGACGGGCATAACGGTGCCCAGAACCAAAGCTAAGACACTGCGAGTTTCTTAGCCAACACCAAGACATGGTAAGTTTCTCGGCCTTAGCCAAGACACTCATGGTGTCTCTACCAAAGCCGAGAAACCGCGAGTGTCTTAGACCATGAAAATCTGTTTTTGACTGTTTTGAGCCATTTTTTGACCGTTAACCACCTGAATTTGTTCTAACTAATCTAAACCTATCCTAGAACATGATAAAGTGGTTATGTGTGAGGATAAGAGTGAATCAATCATTCTTATCCAAAAACAAAGATCCTAAAGCCTATAAATACAGCCTTAGGGCCTTTATTTTTTGGGTTCTGGAATTCTCAAGCATCGACGAAGCCCTACTGAATTGAAGACTGAAGGAGCACGAATTTCAGAAGAGAGGAGGAGATCGGATTGAGTTTGTCAGCATAAAGAAGAGGAGCTCGTCAGATCTGCAGTTCCCGCTTCTTTCCCTTAAGATTGTCCCGTTGCAGTGATCTCGAGAAGAGTGATTATCTCATTGTTACCTAAATAATTGCTTCGGTTTCTTGATTCCTTCGCGAATCAACGAATCTACGGATCTGATCTGATCATTTGGTAGACCATGGATATCAACATCCCCATCACAAACTAAGATCCCACGCAAACTGCGGAGTATAAACGTTCGTTATGTTTGTTGACAAGAAAGTTGTAATTTTTGTTGAAAGTCTTATAAAAAGACCATTTTTTTTAGTTTGTTGTAAACACTTAAAGTTGTAATGAACTCATCAATGAAAATAATTTTCTCCCGAAATAAGCTGATGACTATAGTAGGAGCCAATAGCCTTGCTGCCAAGGCTGTCATGCTGCAGCTGACAATCAAGATCTCCATACCTGAAGAGGTCGAATACAAGTTCAACCAACAGAAGTTCGAGGAGTACATCTCCTCCTCCTCCTCCTCTAGAGGACGAAGCATCAGACGCCAACCCTGCAGTCACTTCTGATAAAATGGTATCCAGCCTAGGACAATCTCGTGAAGTGTTTATGGTTAACACCGAGGAAGTAGCCAAAATGGTTGAGGATGCTCTAGCCAAGCAAAAAGAAGCATTTAAAATCAAAATGAAAATGCATGTGCAGGAGAGGAGACAAATGCATGCAGCAGATCCAAGCCTTGCGAAATCAGATAGATGAATCCAATCATCACAATAATGCTGACCAAGTAGCTACCAATTCAGATGTGGATGAATAGATCAATACTGATAACCCACCCATTGACCAAAACGCTGGGGGTGGTCCTACCAAAAATAACGATGCTGTAGGTGGCCCCAATGAGAATAACGACATCGGGGGGTAGTCCCACTAATAAGAACAACACTGGGGGTAGCCCCATTGTTCCTCTCAGAAATTGTCCAAAGCATGATATGAACGAGGACGAGAAGATGAGAGACCTCGAGAGAAAAATCAACGCTCTGATTTTTACTCGAGAGGTGAGGAAGATCGTTATTCCGTTTCCTTATCCAAAAAATTAGGATTCGATACCGTATCCGGTGAAGTTCGACCTGATCAACTTTATGCTGTTCGACGGGAAAGGCTCGCCTACCTAACATTTAATATATTTCAAATCCCATTTGGGCATGATCTCCGACAATGAAGCGCTGATGGTTAGGTCATTCGTTGGCACCCTTCACGGACCTGCCTTTGATTGTTACTACCATCTCAAACCTAGAAGTATCAACAGCTGGGAAGACCTAGAGAGCCTGTTCCTCACTCACTTCTTTGATGATGATGTTGAGGTGTCAATCAAAATGCTTTTTGAGGAAAAATAGGAAGACAAAGAGATGGTCGATGACTTCATCAAGCGCTTTCGGAATAAGGCGATGAACTGCTGAGATCCGATCATAGAGGACTTCATCCTCCAAACCTATCATAACTACCTATCTTTGGACATGTTGAAAGTTATGGGAGTAGTACCGTCTAATACCTAGAAAGAGTTGAAAGTGTACGGGGTGCAGGCCGAGCGCTTCCTCAGAAGGAAGAAAGCCGAAAGAAGCCAACCGATGGTTAACCCTCCAAACTCAAGCTTCGTCTCCCGTGGTAAGGGGAAGGCACCTGCTATTGACACTAATCAGATGTCACAATATCAATCCCGAAGATAACAAAAGACTTCGGATCCAAAATTTCAATAAGAGTACTCCTTTAAGGATGAAGATATTCCAACCATCTTCGAATCCGTCCTTGAGAATAACAAGATCAAGTTACCACCTATGGCAAATCAGGAGGAAGCTAATAATACTACGGATCCAATGTACTGTGTGTACTATAGGAGGATCCTTCATCTTACCAAGACTTGCTTCACTCTTAAGAATAGCATCCAAACCTTGGTTGAAGCCGGCATCATAACGCTAAGATAAGCCGAAAGAGAACGGCAGCACTCCAAAGAGTATACGAGTATAAACTACTTCTCAATAGTCCAACAGGTATATGAGTCTAAAATATTTTCTTTCTTTCACGGAAAGTTCCTAGAGAGTATCATGCGTGGTATTCTTAAGGATAACCCAATCATCCAAATAAGCACAATGTTAGACCTAGTTTCACGAAGGAAGCTGAGGGTGGATGATTCATGTAATGGAAAGTTCCCGGAATAATGTTACATGTAATATTCTTAGGGATAACCGGGTCATTACAAACAATGTGATAAACACTAAACTCCCGCTATTAAAGTCCTGACATAGCACTGTAAATTTTAATTCAAACGGCCTATTACGATTGTCAAATTCCCTTCTTGTCAAGATCTCGTCATTTGACATCGAAAAACCCCACCGTGATTTATACTTTCACTCCCACTTGGTCAAAACTTTAAATAGTTAGGACCACAACTAAAATCCCTTCTCGATTCTTTCCATGAACGAGAGGTCCATAAATTAAACGATCAAACCTTTAAACAGTTAGGGTCATCTCAAACCCCCATTTGGTCAAACCTTCCTACGGTTAGGGCCATAACCAAAATCCCCTCTTGATTCCTTCAATAAACGAGAGGCCCACCTTTAAATCGAGTGATCAAACCTTCCTACAGTTAGGGTCACCTCAAACTCTCGCTTGGTCAAACATTCCTATAGTTAGGGCTAAAACCACAATTCACTCTCGATAAACAAGAAATTCACCTTTAGTTTGGCAATCAAATCTTCCGACAGTTAGGATTATCTAAATATTTTTAATTCTCGGAGTGCAGATCCAACTCATAGTTTCACTCTCCAGATTCTCGAAGTGGAGATCCTACTTTGATTTTCCTTTGTAATTGGAGATGGACTATAAAATTCTACCTCTCCAGCATCGGGTTCGTCTTTACCCCAAGAGAGGATGCTACTTTTCAACTCCTAAAATCCGCAACCTACACGCGTGGGGAATTGTATCCCGAATCCTAAGTAGGAATAAGTTAACATCTAATATACGTTGTCGATTTAGTCTTTTACTGATTAAAGAAGACACCAGAATCCAAATCTAAGGAATTTTATCCTGAAGCCTAAGTAGGGATAAGTCAGCGCCTAACATGCGTTGCCGATTAGTCCTTGACTGTAAAAAGAACAAAAGCTGACATATTCGACATTATGGTAGGTTGTTATTAATAACACCATAATCCGTGCCTTACACGCATTGATTAGTTGATTTTGAATTGGTTATCTCTATCACAACATGTTAACCGACGTTGACTGAGAGTTACGCATTGACTGGCATTGACTTTCATCGCAACGCGTTGATTGGCATTGACTAAGAGTTTCGCTTCGATCGGCGTTAACTTTCATCGCAACGTGCTGATCGGAGTTGACTCGTGGGTACACATTTGATCGGCATTGACTTTCATTACAACGTGTTGACTGGTGTTAACCTAGGGCTATGCGTTGACCGGCATTCACCTTAGGGTTTTGCTTCGATTGGCATTGATTTTCATAGCAACGCGTTGACTGTGTTGACCTAGGGCTATGCGTTGACCGGCGTTGACCCGCATTGACCTTAGGGTTTCTCTTCAATCGGCTTCAACTTTCATCACAACGTGTTGATTGGAGTTAACCTAGGGCTACACATTGACCGGTATTGACCTTAGGGTTTCTCTTTGATTGGCGTTGATTTTCATCACAACGCGTTGACTAGCGTTGACCTAGGGCTACATGTTGACCGACATTGACCTTAGGGTTTCACTTCGATTGACATTGACTTTCATCATAATGTATTAACTAGCATTGACCTTAGGGCTACACATTGACTGATGTTGACCTTAGGGTTTCGCTTCGATCGGCATTAACTTTCATCGCAATGCACTGACCGGAGTTGACCTAGGGCTACGTGTTGACCGGCATTGACCTTAGGGGTTTGCTTCGATCGGTATTAATTTTCAACGCAATACGTTGACTGGTGTTAACCTAGGGCTACACGTTAACCGACATTGACCTTAGGATTTCGCTTCGATCGGCATTGACTTTCATTGTAACGTATTGACTGGTGTTGACCTAGGGCTACGCGTTGACCGGCATTAACATTAGGGTTTTGCTTCGATCGGCATTGGTTTTATCGTAACGCGTTGATTGGCATTGACCTAGGACTATGCATTGACCGGTGTTAACCTTAAGGTTTCGCTTCGATCAGCATTGACTTTCATCACAACGTGCTGACTGGTGTTGACCTGGGGCTACACGTTGACCGGCATTGACCTTAGGGTTTCATTTCGATCGGCGTTGACTGATATTGATTTCTATCGGATCATCCAAAAATGTTCAAAAACACTATGAAAACATCATAAAACTACCTGGGGTACCTGGCCTTGGCTTACAGCTCGAATGTTTGGTTTGTGTCGACTGTGTTCACTTGTGCTTTTCCTTTACCCCGGGGAACAAAATTATGTTGTGGAGTATTTGTCGCCGTTTGACTTCTTTCGGCCTTATTCCTCTTGAGGAAGCATTCAGCTCGTTCTACTCGGACCTTCAAACCCTTCTAGGTCTTGGATGGCACCATTCCCATGGCTATGCGGATATCCAACAAAAGATTGTTATGACAAGTTTCTAGGATAAAGTCTTCACTGACCGGATCTCTATAATTCATAGCTTTATTCCGGAATTGTTTGACAAAAATTTCGACTAACTCTCTGTCCTTCTACTTCTCATTGAATAACGTTCTGATTGAAACATCGGTGTCGTCATCAAAGAAATTTGTGAGAAACACGTCTTCCAAATCGTGCTAACTGCTGATACTCTGTGGCTTAAGATAGTGATACCAATCGAAGGTTGCTTCGCGAAGAGTACCGACGAATGACCATATCATCAAGGGCTCAATGCCAGAGATTATTTCCAAATGAGATTTGAAGTATATTAAGTGCTGAGTAGGGGAACCTTTTCCATCAAACAGCGTGAAGTTGATCAAATTAAACTTCACCAGGTACGGGATTGATTCCCACTCTCTCGGGTATAGACACGGTATCCCAGACTTCTTTACTTCTTGAGCACTCATCAACGCAATGATTTTGCTCACCAAGTCCCTCATCTTCTTATCCCCACTGGTACCTTTCTTTGAGCGATTTCAGGGATAAGTGACGTGATCTTCCTTCGTATTGTTATCATCCGAGGGACTACCCCCAGTATTGTTGTTAACAGGAGGGGGATCCATGTTGGTATTCTCGTCCTCCTCCTAATCACTATCAACTTGGTTAGAATTATTATGACGATTGGATTCCCCTAGTTGATTTGTCAGTGATGTAATTTGTTGATTATTCATATCCCTCATCTCCTGCATGGACATTTCCATCTCGAATTTAAAAATCTCTTTCTGCTTGGCTAAAGCGTCCTCGAGAATTTTAGCCATTTACTCGGCATTAATCATGAATGATTCATAAGATTGCCCTGCACTAGACGTTGTATCATCAGAAGCCACCACAAAGCAAGCATCTAACGTTTGGACTATGCCCTCCTGGGTCTGGGTCTAAGAGTTGCAGACCACAGCCAAGTCATGCGTCGGGATACTTTTGTAAAAGGCTCAGGATTGAAACGTCGTGAGCACTAGCCTTTATCGGCCTTATCGATAGTTATTGAGTCCATTTACTTTGATGATGATTTATAAATAATTTACATCTAATGTTATTTGTCTAGTGTTTGTATTTTGTACTTATTCTAGGTTCTAGGTAAATAATATGTTTGAGGATGGATGGAATCAAGTATTCGCGTTCATATGCAATGGAGGTTGGCGGAATAGTGGTTGAAGCCTTGCAATTCATGTTGAATATCCAAGTTCAAGCTTCATCCGTAAGTTTACCAAGTTGAACTTATTGAAGATCTTCATCAAGCTTGGGTAATTTAGTTTAGGCTTTATATTATGTGTGTTAGTACTTTAAGCTCAATTATATACACACATACACGTTCTAGTTTATATATATATATATATATATATATACATACATACATATATGTTTTGGTTTAGCTAGATAGATATGAAACAATATACATCTTCATATATACTTTTATATGTTTCATATTCTATTGTATTTGGAAAAATAATATATTCTTGTTTTATTAGTTTATAGACTTTAATATCTATTTAAATCAATTCATTAAGTCTATAAAATCATTTTACAAAAGTTTCAATATTGTGTTTATGTCAAATGATAAAAACATGTATGTTTAGTTTTCATATTTTTGGACATATTTAAAAAATGATGAGTTTTTACTATTAAGAAGTGAAATTCCAAAAATTCTTTTTGTAACATGTTCATTTACATGTTTACAATGATTTCCCAAAGTTTTACATTTTTTGGAGTTTATTTTCTATTTTTAAAGGCACTTTAAAAATTAATTTTACTATTCAAATCAGGCTGATACAGTGTTATCAGTCGACTGATGAATATATTCAGTTGAATGAAAAAACATCTGAAATAACAAAAAATTTCTGTGTTGTTTTGGTCGACTGACCAGTCGACTGATGGGGTCATCAGTCGACTGATAAGGTCCGTCAGTCGACTGATGAGCTGGAAAACGCCTCTAACGGTCAGCTTATCAGTCGACTGATGAAAGCCGTCAGTCGACTGATGCTGTAACGGCTAGTTTTTTTAGCCTTTTATAGTTTTGGTTTTTTGGTCTTTTTGCCTTGTTTTCTCTTGGCTTTGAGGTCCTTATAAATATCCCCACATATCCTCAGTTCTATTTACATCAGAGAAAAGTTTTACAAGGGTTTTAAAAGTTTGTTTAGTTTGTTTAAATGTGTTTAAATCTTGTTTAAGTGTTTTGTTTGTGAAGACAATTTCACAAGAGCTTGGGAGATTATCTATTAGTGTTTGAGCATTCAACTCTTCTCCTTCTCTCTCTTGTCTTCTAGAGAAGTTTTTTAAACTCAATCTAGCTATTTTATATGTTTGATTTTCATTTCCATAAGCTAGAATCTATATTGAGTTTAATTTGATTTTGTTTTATTAAATCTCTTGTTACACACACCCACTTGAGCTTATTGTATTTTCATACATTGTATAATTTGGGTTGTGGGGTTTGTGTGACATTGAGTGTGAGCTTACATTGTATTCTCATCCATTATAGAGAACAATTTATTTGTTGAGTGCCTAAATTATGAGATTCACTTTGTATTACACTAGTATACTAAGAGGAGTGTGTGGTGAGAGACGAGATCGTCCCAAGAGGAGTGGGGTAGGTGGTAATGCCTAGAGAGAGATTATAATTCCTAACACTTGAGGGAGACACGGGCTAGAGACTAACACTTGAGGTGGTAGTTAGTGTGTTTACATTATGAGTGATTATAAAGTTTTCGGTGAGCTAGAAAACCAAGTTATGAGGTGTAAAACGTTATTCGGGTGAGCGTTAAAAACCCGGTTGTGTAGTGGATTTCTCCTCGAGAGTAGAGAGCGGAGACGTAGGACGGAAGATCCAAACTCTGTGATCATTTGATTGTGTTTGAGTTTGCATTGGCGTTCATTTATACTTGTGCTCATTGCTCATATCGTCATTATCTCATTATTTAGTTTGTCCTCTATATTGTTTACACTATTTGTTTACCCTTGTTTGTATTGCTTACCTTGCATATATCTCATTGCATATCTTATTTGCTAGGATATTTATTAATAAGTTTTTAATTAGCATTAAATCAGATTAGATTAGCATAAACCCTATTCACCCCTCCTCTAGGGTTCTTTCCAAGTGGTATTAGGGTACTTTCAATTGGTATCAGAGCTTGGTGCTCTTTGATTTAAGGATTAATCATCTTGAGTTAAGATCCAAGTTATCTTATTTGTGCTAATCTAGTTTTGATTACATTTATCTTGTTTGCACATTTTTTTTATGGATATGCTTGTTGCACCTTGTTTAGGCTATGATATAAATGTTGCTCCTAGAGTAGATAATTTTTCCTATGACCAATGGTGTTCTAGATTTAATATATTTGTTAGATCTAGACATTTCGATTTGTGAGATATTATAGATTGTGCTTATATTGTACTTACTATGGAGAAATCCAAGTGGAGTAAAAATGATCATAAGATGTTTACAATGAATAAGCTCTTGTTAGAATTTTTGCTTAACGCTTTTGATTCATTCTTTTCTAACAAGTTTGTTTATTTTGATAGTGCTTACAATTTATAGAAATTTATAAAAGCACATCAGGGGACTTGGAGGCGATCCGACAAGCTTTGGAGGCTTCCTCTTCAAGTTCCATTGGAGCATCATACACACGAGAACTAGACGATAGCCCTAATATGGTTTACGAGTTCGAATCCATTAATGATTTATCTAGTGATGAACTTGCTTGTGCTAGTGAAAAATTATTACATGCCTACAACAAATTGTATTATATCTTTTTAGATTTGAAAGCAAACATATTGCATTAAAATCCGATCATGAGTTATTAGCTTCTAAGTTTGATACTATTTCAAATGAAAATGTTATCTTCAAAGAAAATAATGAGAAATTAATGTTTCCTTAATTTCAAATGTTACTAAATTAACTCATGAGAGAAACAATGTCATGATAGAAGTAGAGGCTATAAGAAATGAATTCACATTATTTAAAAATGACCATGTTTGCTTTAGTTTGCCAAATATTTCTAGTACACCACAAATTTTTAAATGTGATTATTATGGTAGATTTGGTCATTTGGTCAAATTTTGTTTTGATTTAAAGAATGTTTCACATTACAAAATGATTTTAAAAGACCATCTTTATTTGCAAATGTTTCTCGTGCACATGTTTTTGGTTAATAAAATCATATGGGCCTCTTTCATTGCACGAATTATAATTGAAAGGGTTATTTGAATGAACATTGTTTTGACCGTGTTAGTGCACCACATGCACCCAAATGGGGTCATAACCTAAGGGCTTTGAGCTTTAAAAGATAGTGGTCATGTCCCTAAATCTTTTGGTACCATAAGTACTTGGGTACCAAAACAAATTTGATTTTTTAAACCAAGTGTTTTAGTGTTTTCATTTTTCTTTAATTTATATATTCATATTATATCATGTATATCTCTTTGTGCAAATTGTTTGTCATCATCAAAAAGGGGGAGATTGTTGAGTCCTTTTGCTTTGATTATGATTTATAAATAATTTACATCTAATATTGTTTGTCTAGTGTTTGTGTTTTATATTTATTCTAGGCAAATAATATGTTGGAGGATGGATGGAATATATCGAGCATTCACGATCATATCCAATGGAGGTTGGCAGAATAGTAGTTAAAGCATTGCAATTCATGTTAAAGATCCAAGTTCAAGCTTCATCCACAAGTTTACCAAGACGAGCTTATTGAAGACCTTCATCAAGCTTGGGTAATTTAGTTTAGGTTTTATATTATTTGTGTTAGTACATTAAGCTCAATTATATACACACCTACACATTTTGGTTTTTGTATATATATAGTTATATATATACATATATGTTTTGGTTTAGTTAGATAGATATGAAACAATATACATCTTCATATATACTTTTATATGTTTCATATTCTATTGTATTTGGAAAAATATTGTGTTCTTGTTTTATTTGTTTATAGACTTTAATATCGGTTTATATCAATTCATTAAGTCTATAAAATCATTTTACAAAAGTTTCAATATTATATTTATGTCAAATGACAAAAACATATATCTTTAGTTTTCATGTTTTTGGACATATTTGAAAAATGATGAGTTTTCACTATTAAGAATTGCAATTCCGATAATTCTTTTTGTAACATTTTCAATTACATGTTTACAATGATTTCCCAAAGTTTATATTTTTTAGAATTCATTTGCTATTTTTGAAAGCACTTCAAAAATCAGTTTTACTATTCAAATCAGGCTGATACAGTGTTATCAGTCGACATATGAATATGTTCAGTCTACTGAAGAAAACGTCTAGAATAACAAAAAGTTTCTGTGTTGTTTTGGTCGACTGACCAGTCGACTGATAAGGTCCGTCAGTCGACTAATGATCTAGAAAACGCCTCTAACGGTCAGCTCATCAGTCGACTGATGAAAACCGTCACTCGACTAATGCTGTAACGGTTAGTTTTTTAGCCTTTTATAGTTTTGGTTTTTTGGTCTTTTTACATTGTTTTCTCTTGGCTTTGGGGTTCCTATAAATACCCCCACATATCCTCAATTCTATTTACTTAAGAGAAAAGTTTTACAAGGGTTTTAAAAGTTTGTTTAGTTTGTTTAAAGGTGTTTAAGCCTTGTTTAAGTGTTTTGTTTGTGAAGACAATTTTGTTGGCCTTCTTGTTTTGATGATGTTTAACAAACAATTTACTTCTAATGTTGTTTGTCTAGTGTTTGTGTTCTCGTATTTATTCTAGGCAAACAACGAGTTGGAGGATAGATGAAATTGCGTATTCACGATCATATCCAATGGAGGTTGGTGGAATCGTGGAATGAAGCTACGCCATTCAAGTTAAAGATTTAAGTTCATGCTTCATCCGCAAGTGTACCAAGATAGAGCTTCGTTGAAGATCAAGATTGCTTGGGTAACATTTAGTTTAGGAGTTTATATTACGTGTGTTAGTACTTTATGCTCAATCATATACAGACATAAACGTTTTGGTTTTGTATATATATATATAGTTATATATATACATATATGTTATGGTTTGATAGTTTTCAAGTTTTAATATGAAACGATTTAATATAATTAGAAAACATATTTTTGTTTCATATTTATATGCATATAAATGATTCATCAATATCAATTTTATTTAGTTCAATAAAATCATGTTTTAGTGCATTATATGTGTATTTTGATAAAATACTATATTCATTATTTATAGACTTCATAACAATAGTTTACATCTTTTTTAAGTCTATAAAATTATTTTGTAAAGTTTCAAAACATGGTTTAGCCTAAATGTCAAAATTCAAATGTTTACATTTTTGTGTTTTGGACTACTTTGTAAAATGATGATATTTCTCATTTGGGAAGTCTTTTTAGAAAACCAATTTTTGTAGCATGTTTATTATCATGTCTACAATCATTTCCCAAAGTTTTACAATTTTCTGAATTTATAATATATTTTTAAACAGTGTTTTAAAATTAAAAAACAGTTTTCAAACCTGTTTCTCTTTAGTATCAGTTCGCGGTCGACCGCCACGGTCGACCGCCATGAGTTCTAGACTCAGGTTACGTTTTGTTGGCTCACGATCGACTGTAGCTAGTCCAGAGACTTTCATGATCGACCGTCGTGGTCGACCGTAGCTTGTCCAGAGCCATAGTTCTGTTTTTTGTTGCTCACGGTCGACCGTCGCACTGTCATATCAGTTCTAACGGCTATTTTCCAGAGCCGTTGCTGAGTTGGTTTTTTGGTCTTTTCTTGGTTTTCTCTTATCTTTGGGGTTTCATATAAATACCCCCTTATACCTCAGTTCTTATAGCAATCCAAGAAGTGTTTTTAAAATAAGTTTAAAGAGTTTTAAACAAGGGTTTAAGTTTGGTTTAAGAAACTTTTAAGCATTTGAAAGTTTGAGTTTGTGAAATTAATTTCACAAGAACTTGAGGAAATCATCTATTGGTGTTTAAGCATCCAAATCTTCTCCTTCCACTCTTGATCTATTGAGAAGTTTTCTAAACTCAATCTAGCTTTATATTTTATATTGTTTGATTATCATTTTATTAAGCTAGTGTTCATATTGAGTTTAGTTGACTTTATTTCCTCTTTGTTTACACACACACAACCATTGAGCTTATTGTATTTACATTCATAGTATAATTGGCTTGTAGGATTGTGTAACTTAGAGAGTGAGCTTATAATTCGTTCTCATCCATTGTAGAGAACAAACACTTTGTATTGTGCTTATTGTGAGGATCACTTTGTAATACATTTGTATACCGAGAGAAGTGTGTGGCGAGAGTCGGGGATCGTCCCAAGAGGAGTGGCGTCGGTTGACGAACCTAGGGAGAGGTTGTAACCGAGCACTTGAGGGAGACACGTCTAGTTCAACAGTTGAGAGGGTGTAGAGTGGGATTGCAAGAGTGTGTGAGTTGTAGAGTTTTTGATAAACTAGAAAACCATATTATGTGGTGTAAACGTTATTCGAGTAAACGTAGAAAACCCGGTTGTGATAGTGGAGATCTCCTCGAGGTGAGGAGTGGAGACGTAGGTTAAGTGGTTAGACCGAACATCGTGATCATATCATTTTGTTTGTGATTGCATTGGCGTTCTTATTCTTGTATTCATATCTTATATCACATTTGTTTATTGCTCTTCATATTGCCCTATCACTTTTGTAGATTGTTTATTTCACCCTTGTGTTAGTTTATATATCATTGCATATATTTTTATCATATAGGATATATTTTGTTATTCATATTGCTTATCCTAGCTTACATATCTTGTTGTATTTCATACTTGCTAGGATAACTTGTTAATTAACTTTATTTGGCATTTAATCGGATTAGATTAGCATAAGACCCTAATCAACCCCTCTCTAGGGTCTAACAATTGGTATCAGAGCTTGGTGCTCTTTGATTTAAGGTCTAATCGCCTTGAGGTAAAGATCCAAGTTATCTTATTTGTGCTAATCTAGTTATGATTACATTTGTCTTGCTTGCATAGATTCACATATATATCATGAATATAAATGTATTTCGTTTAGGCTATGAATCAAATGTTGCTCCTAAATTCATTAATTTTCTCTACGCACAATGGGCTTCTAGATTTAAACTATTTATTGAATCTAGAAATATCAACTTATGGGAAGTTATTGATTGTGCTTATATTGTGCCCACTTTGGAGATATCCAAGTGGAGCGATCATGATAATAAAATGTTTACAATGAACAAGCTTTTGTTAGAATTTTGACTCATCCTTTTCTAACAAATTTGTGCATTTTGATAATGCTTACAAACTTTGAAAATTTATTGAAGTACATCAAGGGGACTTGGAGGCAATCCGACAAGCTTTGGAGGATTCTTCTTCAAGTTCATGTGGAGCATCATGCACACGGCCACAAGAGGATAACTCTTCTGTAGTAAGCGATTCCGATTCTGATAATGATTTATCTATTGATGAACTCGCTTGTGCATTTGAAAGATTATCTCATGCCTATAATAAATTACAAAATAATTTTATTAATATTAAAAGCAAGCATGTAGAATTAAAATTCGATCATGAGTTGCTAGGTTCCAAATTTGATATCATTGCTAAAGAGAATATTACACTTAAAGAAAATAATGATATATTGAATTTGGAAAATAAAAATTTGAGCTTATCTATTGCTAGCTTAACTCATGCAAATAAAGATGTCAAGCTAGAAGTAGAATGCATTAGAAATGAATTTGATAACCATACATGCTCTACTTCTATTATCAATGATGTCGTGCCTAATGATGAGTTGAATCTTGTCAAAAATAGCATATCATCTTTAGATTCAACATTAACTTCATGCATTGATAATCATAAGAAGCTTATGAATATGTCTACCAAATCTGAGTCTAAATCATCCACTCATTATGCACACATATATAGCAAAGTTTATATGAACTATTTGTGGTCGTAAAGGGCATTTGTCTAAATTTTGCTATGATGCACATAAACCTATAAAATCAAATGTTCCTTGTGCATCTCATCAAGCTTCTTCATCACACACTCATGCACATGCACATAATGTTCATCATAAGCTGCTAGTGTGTATCAATGTAATTATTATGGTTGGTTTGGCCATTTTGGCAAACTTTTGCTTTTATTTGAAAAAGAGTTTAAGTTTGCCAAATATTTCTAGTAGACCGCATGTTTCTAAATATGATGTTTGTGGTCAAAATGGATACTTAGGAAAGTTTTGTTTTGATAATGTTTCACATTTGCAAAATAATCCTAAAAGATCATCTATGTTTGCAAATGTTTCCCGTGCACGAGCTAATGGTCCACAAAAACAAATAAATCTCTTTCATTACACAAATTACAATCGGAAGGGTCATTTGAATGAATATTATTTTGACTATGTTAGTGCACCATATGTGCCCAAGAGGGTTCATAACTCTAGGGCATAGAGCTTGAATGATAGGGGTCATGTCCCTAAACCTTTTGGTACCAAGAATACTTGGGTACCAAAACAAATTTGATTTTAAACCAAGAATTTTAGTGTTTCTTTTTCTTTTTCTTGGTTATGAAAAATATATTTTAAACTTTTATGAAAATAATTCCTTTTATTGGTCAAATTTTTTTGTTTTCATGATTATTGGTTTTGTTTTGATGAGAGGTTTGTATAACCCTCCGGGTTTATTGGGTGTTTATTCCCAAATCATGTTTACCGGATGCTTAAATGTTTTATATGGGTTATTACTAGCTCAAGAGCTAGATATAGTTGCCTCTCTTGATTTTTGAAAATCAAGGATGATTTAGCTTTATACTTTTAAAAATAATTTTTCTTCCATAGTTCAAGATTCTCGTATGTTTTGTAATCTTATTTTTTGAACTATGAAAAATTTTGCTTTGATTTGTTCTTTTGAAATAGATGATTCAAATTTCATATATGCTTTATAATGGATTCTTTATGTGGTTTGATCATGTTCTACAAAGAAAGTTCTATTTATTGATCAAACATTATTTTGAATATAAACTTTGATTTATGATTTCTTTTGGTTGATTCATTTTCATTTGAAAACTTTTTACATGATTCTCATGTTCCTCTTCTTTTGTTTTCATAAATCTATTCTTTTATATGGCTTTTATTTTTTTTGTTAATGAGACACTATTTTCATTTTGACATATTTATATGTGCTCTCATTATCTTTTTGTATGTAAGTTATGTTTAGCATGATTTTAATCTATGCTTTCTTACATATGTATGCCTTAGCATTCATTTCATACATTCATGAGGCATTTTGATAAGGGGAGCAATCCCAATATTTTTATACTCACCCATGCATATTGATAGGGGGAGCTTTCGCTCTCTTCATCCTTTTGTCCCCTTTTTGATGTTGTTAAAGGGGAAAAAATATTATGAGTATATTCTTTCTTGTTTATATGCATGATATATTATACTTTGTATATTCATTTTCTTTCATGCATATATCCTTTTTGTAAATTGTTTGACATCATCAAAAAGGGAGAGATTGTTGGCCTTCTTGTTTTGATGATGTTTAATAAGCAATTTACTTCTAATGTTGTTTGTCTAGTGTTTGTATTCTCATATTTATTCTAGGCAAACAACGAGTTGGAGGATGGATGGAATTGCGCATTCACGATCATATCCAATGGAGGTTGGTGGAATCATGGAATGAAGCTACGCTATTCAAGTTAAAGATTCAAGTTCATGCTTCATCCGCAAGTGTACCAAGATAGAGCTTTGTTGAAGATCAAGATTGCTTGGGTAACATTTAGTTTAGGAGTTTATATTACGTGTGTTAGTACTTTAAGCTCAATCATATACAGACATACACGTTTTGGTTTTGTATATATATATTGTTATATATATACATATATGTTATGGTTTGATAGTTTTTAAGTTTTAATATGAAAGGATTTAATATAATTAGAAAACATTTTTTTCATACTTATATGCATATATATGATTTCATCAATATCAATTTTATTTAGTTCAATAAAATCATGTTTTAGTGCATTATATGTGTATTTTGATAAAATACTATATTCATTATTTATAAACTTCATAACATAGTTTACATCTTTCTTTAAGTCTATAAAATCATTTTTTAAAGTTTTAAAACATGGTTTAGTCTAAATGTCAAAATTCATATGTTTACATTTTCGTGTTTTGGACTATTTTGTAAAATGATGATATTTCTCATTTGGAAAGTCTTTTTGTAGCATGTTTATTATCATGTCTACAATCATTTCCCAAAGTTTTACATTTTTCTGAATTTATTTGATATTTTAAACAGTATTTTAAAATCAAAAAACTATTTTCAAACATGTTTCTCTTTAGTATCAGTTCGCGGTCGACCGCCACGATCGACCGCCATGAGTTCAAGACTCAGGTTACGTTTTGTTGGCTCGCGATCGACCGTGACGGTCGATCGTAGCTAGTCCAGAGACTTTCACGGTCGACCGTCGCTTGTCCAGAGCCATAGTTCTATTTTTTGTTGCTCGCGATCGACCGCCGTGGTCGACCGCCGAACTGTCATATCAGTTCTAACGGCTATTTTCCAGAGGCGTTGCTGAGTTGGTTTTTTGGTCTTTTCTTGGTTTTCTCTTGGCTTTGGGGTTTCATATAAATACCCCCTTATACCTCAGTTCTTATAGCAATCCAAGAAGTGTTTTTAAAACAAGTTTAAAGAGTTTTAAAAAAGAGTTTAAGTTTGGTTTAAGAAGCTTTTAAACATTTGGAAGTTTGAGTTTTTGAAATCAATTTCACAAGAGCTTGAGGAGATCATTTATTGGTGTTTGAGCATCAAACTCTTCTCCTTCCACTCTTGATCTATTGAGAATTTTTCTAAACTCAATCGAGCTTTATATTTTATATTGTTTGATTATCATTTTATTAAGCTAGTGTTCATATTGAGGTTAGTTGATTTTATTTCCTCTTTGTTTACACACACACAACCATTAAGCTTATTGTATTTACATTCATAGTATAATTGGTTTGTAGGGTTGTGTAACTTAGAGAGTGAGCTTATAATTCGTTCTCATCCATTATAAAGAACAAACACTTTGTATTGTGCTTATTGTGAGGATCACTTTGTAATACACTTGTACACCGAGAGAAGTGTGTGGCGAGAGTCAGGAATCGTCCTAAGAGGAGTGGCATCGGTTGACGAACCTAGAGAGAGGTTGTAACCGAACACTTGAGGGAGACACGTCTAGTTCAACACTTGAGAGGGTGTAGAGTGGGATTGCAAGAGTGTGTGAGTTTTAGAGTTTTCGGTAAACTAGAAAACCGTATTGTGTGGTGTAAATGTTATTCGGGTAAATGTAGAAAACCCGTTTGTGATAGTGGAGATCTCCTCGAGGTGAGGATCAGAGACGTAGGTCAAGTGGTTAGACCGAACTCTGTGATCATATCATTTTATTTGTGATTGCATTGGCATTCTTATTCTTGTATTCATATCTTATATCGCCTTTGTGTATTACTCTTCATATTGCCCTATCACTTTTGTAGATTATTTATTTCACCCTTGTGTTAGTTTATATATCATTACATATATCTTTATCATATATGATATATTTTGTTATTCATATTGCTTATCCTAGCTTACATATCTTGTTGTATTTCATACTTACTAGGATAACTTGTTAATTAACTTTATTTGGCATTTAATCGGATTAGATTAGCATAAGTCCCTAATCACCCCCCCCCCCTCTAGGGTCTAACAAATTTCATAAGCACTTGGGGAGATCATCTATTGGTGTTTGAGCATTCAACTCTTCTCCTTCTCTCTCTTGTCATCTAGAGAAGTTTTTTAAACTCAATCTAGCTATTTTATATGTTTGATTTTCATTTCCATAATCTAGAATCTATATTGAGTTTAGTTTGATTTTGAATTTATTAAATCTCTTGTTACACACACCCACTTGAGCTTATTGTATTTTCATACTTTGTATAATTTGGGTTGTGGGGTTTGTGTGACATTGAGTGTGAGCTTATATTGTGTTCTCATCCATTTTAGAGAACAATTTATTTGTTGAGTGCCTAAATTGTGAGATTCACTTTGTATTACACTAGTACACCAAGAAGAGTGTGTAGTGAGAGACGAGGTTATCCCAAGAGGAGTGGGGTAGGTGGTATGCCTAGAGAGAGGTTATAATTCCTAACACTTGAGGGAGACACGGGCTAGAGACCAAAACTTGAGGTGGTAGTTAGTGTGTTTATATTGTGAATGATTGTAAAGTTTTCGGTGAGCTAAAAAACCAAGTTGTGAGATGTAAAACGTTATTCGGGTAAGCGTTGAAATCCCGGTTGTGTAGTGGATTTCTCTCCGGGAGTGGGGTGAGGAGACATAGGACGGAGGGTCCAAACTCCGTGATTATTTGATTATGACTAAGATTTGAATTTAAGAAAAATATATAGGGCGACCTACGTATGAGAGTATTGTATTTTAGAATTGGGTTTAAAGATAAATACAAAAATAGTTGGGCTTAGAGATACAACTAATAATACTTGGGTTTAAAGATAAAGCTAGGTAAACAAATGGGCCTAAAGACAAAAACCCCTAAAATTAAACACATAAAAATCAAAATCCCCAACAAAAACTCACACTTTGGGCCTCTTATTCTTCCTCTGAGCCATCACATCCTCCGATCCAGAGCTCGAACCAGCTGCCGTTGGCATCGAATTATTCATCATCCCTCAAAAATTTCCAAAAAAATCAAGTAATTACCCCAAAAATCGATCTGCGATTGGGGAGGGCGGAGGAGATCTTTGATTGGGGAGGGCGGCGGGGCGAGTGGCAAGGTCTGGTGATAGCGGCGATCGCGGGGGTCTGCAGGGCGGAAGAGAGGAGGAAATGGAGGAGAGGGGGTGGGTGGATTTTAGGGGCTGAGTTCTGGGACTGAGGGTTGAAGGGATTTTAGCGTGTTTGAGTTTGAACTGACGGTAGATGGGATATTTTTGGGGCCCCCAATTTTAGGGGGACCTGTGCGGTCGATCCTCTTGTACACCCTGAAGCCAGCTCTGAGTTACCTTAAGAGGAAGTCCTTCCCTCAAAGAAACCTTTGGTTCCCAGTTCAGCAACTCCTTTGCCTTGCTAATATCTGGCTTTCGCATATGAGGGTCATCTGTAGTATTTGGTTTAAATTCTATAGTTGTAGTATCTTTATGATAAAAATATGAAAACTGCAATACATAAATTCATTGAATATTATCATATCCTTCTTAATTGCCATCAATTAGTATATGATATTTATATGAAATTATATGTAACAATGTTTAATGTGAATTTAGATACATCGCATCTTTAGCTGTTAATCTCAATTGGAAAGTTCCTTTTTTAGGTTCAATTAGACAACAAAATGCTGAATAACTGCGAAAAAATGGAGAGCTGAGTGGTGTGGACTACATAATTCAGTTCAGTGGAGGATCCATATAGTCAATAAGTCGAAGCCTTGATAATCATATTTTATTACAATTTTATACCCTCATTATCTATTTTATATGAATAAATATACCACTAATAATTATTTTTATCTTTAATTGCAGGTTAATGAAGAATAAATCCTAAAAATCCCATCTCTTTTCTCAAGTGAAATATTTGATTTTAAAAAGCCCAAATGTCCCAAAGCAAC
>BQKN01065402.1:63268-105666 GCA_022839385.1 Asparagus kiusianus
GTCAAATTTTCTTTCATTGTCTTTTTACTGCAAATTTCCAACAAACACCACCACCATCTTTAGTTTCAACGCCACCGAAACCAGGCCGCTAAGGAAGATTCGTCTCAAGTGCCTACTGGGTTACATGAAAACCGAGGCGACCTGCAATGTCATTAATGCAAAACACTCGTACAACATGCTGCTTGGTCGACCGCGGATCCATCGCAACAAGATAGTCTCATTCACATTGCACCAATGCTTAAAATATGTGGATGACTATGACCAAGTGAAGACAGTGATTGCAAACAAATAACCCTTCAAGGGGGTTGAAAATTACTTCACTGATTCTATGCTCTACCAGGACCCCGAATCATGCGAAGAGTCCCCGATCGAGGAACCTGGCAGCGGCAATGAGGCTGATAGTGAGCCTGAGGGAAATTAGGGTCTTGTATTTAATAATATTGAACCCATTGTAATTAGCTATGAAAGCCTTGTTGTCACCGACACTGATGTAGCAGACATGTTTATTTTGAACAAAAATCTCAACTTTGCTTATTTTTCATGTTCAGAGTCTAATGATGAGACCAGCATTTTAAATGCAGAGTTGTATAATGACTCTCCTTTGCACTTGCTTGTGCACTCATCATTTGTCACCAATTGACAAATGATAGAGTCCTCACGAGCTGTCTTTGTCATACCTGCCCAAAATGTTTCTTAGAAAGAAATCATTTTCGGAAGGATAGACCAAACTGCATGCACATTGTAGGATGAGTCGGACGAAGATGAATCCGTTCCTCAATTATCATGTTACAGCCCTATCGCAAAGCATATGATGGAAATGATGGGTTATGATTTCATCCACAGAGAAGAATTGAAGTATGACAAAGGTCAGAAGATGCCTCTTTGACCTACCTATATCCCCAAAGGGAAGCCTGACAACTACTATAGCAAGACTCGAAGGGGGTTGGGTTACTCCTCCTCCTCCTCGGATTTGTACTGCAATTTCGATGGGATATCCAATGATGCTCTGTCAGATGACCAATCATCAGCATCCTCGACTTGGGATTTAGATGTTAGCATCTGGGCCATTTTAAGGACCTCATGACCAACATGGCTACAGTTGATACCACTGAAATCCGAGAGGACGAACAGATCCCGGTTTACGATGAAGCATGGGATCATCATGTCAATGCCCAGTGGATTAGTCGCTTCGAGCAGCGTGGACCACCCACTAAAGACAAAATCCTCCAGATAAACATGGGAGATGAGACAAACCCTAAACCCATATTCATTAGCAACAGCTTACCTCCACAGGAGAAGGAAGACCTCGTGTTCGTCATACGAGAATATATTAACGTCTTCGCATGGAATTATGAGGACATGATCGGCCTTTATCCTCAGATCACCATGAATCGCCTCATCATTAACTCAGACGCCAAACCCGTCAAGCAACAGCAGAGATAGTTTTGTCCACAAATCATGGAGGTAATTAAAGGCAAAGTAAAAAAGCTGATCGAATCAGGCTTTATTAGGGAGGAACAACACCCCGATTGGGTGGCTAACATTGTTTTCGTCCTGAAGAAGAATGGAAAAATCCATATCTGTATCGATTTCAGGGACCTCAATACTACTTGTCCAAAGGATGAATTCCTATTGCCCATCACGGATGTCATCATTGACAACACATGTGGTTTCGAAAGGATGTCCTTCATGGATGGGTTTTCAAGGTACAATAAAATCAAAATGCATCCTAAAAACGAGAAGCACACCTCGTTCAGAACTCCGGTATGGGTATACTGTTATACAATCATGCCTTTCAGACTCAAGAACATCGGTGCCACTTGTCAACATGCCATGAGCACCATTTTATAAGATCATCTACGGAAGACAATCGAATGCTACATGGATTATCTGGTCGTGAAGAGTCGTGACAAAGACGATCACCTCCAAGACCTAAGAGCCATGTTTGACCTCATGCGGTCCCATCAACTGAAGATGAACCCCATGAAGTCATTCTTAGGCATGGCGAGTGGCAAGTTTCTCAGATTCGTTGTCACGACGAAGGGGATTCACATCTGTCACGATGAAGGGGAGGTGTGAGCTATCCAAGAGCTCCAACCGCCCAGCAATCTCAAGGAATTGATAGGACCACTAGGATGTCTGACCTACATCAAGAGATTCATCACAAATATTTCGGGCAAGTGCCAACCCTTCTCCAATCTAATGAAGAAAGGTGTTTCCTTCGTATGGTACGAGCCTTGCTAACAAGCTTTCAATGAAATCAAGAATTATCTCTTGAATCCACTTGTTTTAGCGGCCCCCATCTTAGGGAGATCCTTCTTGATCTATGTGAGAGCAATAGAGCATTCTCTCGGTGCCCTCCTTGCTCAGAACGATGATGCCGATCATGAGCAGGGCATCTACTACCTGAGTAGGACTTTGCAAGGAGCCGATACCTCATGGTCGAGATGGAATGTTTGGCCCTAGTGTTCACAATCTAGAAAATGCGACACTACTAGGTCGGTCAAATCATTCATCTTATCTCCCGGATGAATCCCATTTGAGTCTTCATGACACAACCCGAGTCCTTGAACTAGCACCAAGCATGATGCACACTCTTACTATCCCAATACGACATCCACTTCATGTCGTGAAAGTTTGTTAAAGGATAAGCAATTTGCGATCTCATGGCCAGTCACCCGCTCTAGTCGAAGACTAACCTGTTTGAAGACATGTCAGATGAAACCCACGAGGTCCATGCAACCTCACAGGAAGAATCTTGGCGAGTAAATTTTGACGGCGCTTCTCATATGGGTACCAGCGGATCTATTGCCATAGGTGTGGGGGCGGTCTTGGTTTCTCCACAAAACCATGTATTACCTTGAGCTTTCTCATTGACTGAGCCATGTACCAACAATGTAGCTGAGTACAATGCACTGCTCATCAGACTCGACTTCGCAAAGGAGTTGGGGGTGAAGCATCTCGAAGCCTACAGTGACTCTTATCTCCTCGTCAAACAGATGACGGGAGAATATGAAGTCAGAAATGATGACTTGATCCCATATCACCAAGTAGCTATCAAACTAGCCGAATCATTTGACATCTTCCACATTAAACATGTGCTTCGCTCCATGCAGATGCATTAGCATCATTGGTAGCTAACTTAGCCTAACCGTTGGGGAAAAGACAATGAGTCACCATCGCAAGCCGATAACTATACCAACCAGAGTATGCTCTGGAAGCGAGTGCAACTTATCAGGCCATTGACCAGCTCGAACTAAGAGATTGGTGCTTTCCAATCATCGACTATGTCTTGTACGGTAACCTACCTGAGGATGTTAAGGAGCGAGACTCTGTTTGTAGACGCGCCCCGAGGTTCTACTACAACACAACCACAAAGGCACTATTTCATAAGTCGTACGATGGTATGCTGCTTCGATGTCTCTCTATGATAGAAGCATAGGAAGCCCTTCGAGAAGCACATGATGGCACCTATAGAGCTCACCAACCCGGACCTAAGTTTTAGGACCGCTTACGAAGAATCGGCTACTATTAGTCCAAAATGGTCAAGGACGTTGTTGCTTACGCCAAGAGTTGCCACACGTGTCAGCTCTACACTAACTACATGAACAAACCACTCGAAGACCTGCATCCGACAGCAACTTTGTGACCGTTTGAAACGTGGGGATGGATATTGTCGGACTGATATCTCCTCCATCAGCCAAAGGTCATTGCTTCATCCTTGAAATAACCGACTACTTCTCCAAGTAGGCCGAGGCCATGCCCTTGAGAGAAGTCAAAGCTAGTGATGTGATCAAGTTCATCAAACATCACATCATCTACTAATACAGTGTCCCGAGGTGCATAGTTCTTGATAACAGATCATAATTCATTAGTCATGCCTTCACTCGATTCTATGACAAACTCAAAATACAGAACTTGGCATCCATATCTTACAACCCATCAGCAAACGGATTAGTCGAGGCCTTCAACAAGATAATCATCAAGATCTTGACCAATCCAACCTCCAATAGCAAGTGTGACTAGGATGAGAAGCTCGATGAAAGCTTATGGGCATATCAGACCATGGTCCGTACACCGACCGGCGTCACGCCCGACTCTTTGGTATACGGCTACGAAACCATGTTGCCACTCGAGATTCAGATCCTATCCCTACGCATCGCACTTGCAACAGGGATGACGCTAAAAAAAGTCATCAAAGGTGACTCGAAGAACTCGAGGCTCTAGATGAAAGGCGACTTGAGCTCAGCAGCACATCAAGTTCTACCAAGCTCGAATCTCCAAGCTCTAAAATATATATAGTATATATATACTTCTTGTTAATTCTTTTCTACATGAATAGTAACATTTATATATTTATAAATACATTTATTTTATTTTTTCAATAATATCTCAAAAATCTAATTATAACACGTATCTCGTTATTTCATGTTCATTCATTCTTAGATATAATTACAGCAAAAATATCTCATTATTAAAATACTATTTAATACTAATCATCAACAATCCACGTCATATAATCATAATATACATATTATCAATATTATCATATTTAACTAACAATTTAATTGATAATAAATATAAAAACAACTAACTAAGATATGAGATCTTGCCTCGGGTACGTCGAACGAGTCGACTTCGACTACGCGGGTCAGATCTGGCATGGTGGAACGCGGTGTCAACTAGGGTGCTGTAGGAGGGGCTGTGGGATCTCGGCGGCACTCGTCGGTGATGAGGGACAGATGGGGACTGTTGGTTAGGGTTTGAGGAGGAGGGCGCTCGGGTGGATCTTGGTGGGGCTGTGGTGGTGGATTTGGGTGGTCAGAGCGGTGAACAGGGGGTTAGGGTCAACGGCGTTGGGAGGAGGAAGATGACGATAGGGGTGTGGGGGAGGCCGATGGCAGCATGCAGGTGACAGGGAGAGAGAGGACCGACGGGGGAGCTCGTGACTGAGGTTAGAGTGGCCGGAGCTCGAGCGGTAGGGAGAGAGTGGTGGGCTGGGCTGGGTCATCGGAGGGAAGCAGTGTGGGAGGAGGGAACATGGTGAGTAGCGCGGGAGGAGGGAAGAGAGAGGGACTAGGAGCAACAACGGGGGCGAGAGAGCGGGGAGAAGGTGGCGGTCTTGGTCAAGCGTCGGCGGCAGAGGAGGACGGCGAGAGGAGGGGGCGAGTAGTGGGAAACGGAGGAGAGAGAGCGGGCAGGAAGAGAGAGGGTAGCGACGGCTGCGTTTGTGAACATGGGAGGGTTTTGGGTTATGGGATATATATATATATATATATATATATATATATATATATAATATTAGGGTTAGGGTTAGGTATTTAAAACAAAAATTAATTAAAATAAATAATTACTGATATTTAAAAATCAAAATAATTACGAAATAATTATCTACAAATAAAAACGTATCAATTATATTAACACAATAGCTGATACGCAACAGAAGAAACAATACAACAAATTGTACAATTAAACAAGAATAATCAATAAAAATACAATTACTTATATTTAAAATCGAATAATTACTTATATTTAAAATCGAATAATTATAGGATGATTATCTACGTGATAAAACATATCAGTTGTGCTAATACGACAGTTGCTACACAATAGTTAAAATAATACAACAAATTACTTTAATAATACGTAATTACTAATACAACATAATACACAAAATAATTGGTAATAGTAACAATAATACAACGTACTATTTAAAATGATACATAATAGTATCGATAACACCACAGATTAATTTCTAAAAATTTTACCGTACAAAATAAATTTATTCATATTAAAATAATTTAAATAAATATAAAATTTAGACTTTTAAATCATAGAAAATTCTAGAAGGCCGAGAAAAATACAAATATTCTTCTAAAATAATAATTAAATATTTTAAAATACTAAAAAACTATTTAATTAATATCAAAATTTTACGGTCATTACATCATACCCCTCTTAAAACAAATTCCGTCCTCAGAATTAAAATAACAAGGAGGAAATATAATGATAGATTCACTTCAACTCATATAAACTTCAAAATATATTTGTAGGCAATAAAAATTGTCTTTAATCCTTATCGGAGAAGTTCAAAACAAAACTGCTAAAACCTCGCCCGAAATAGCAAAAAAGGGAAAAAACGCTGATATCTCTCTAACCGAAAGGAATTTGGTAAAACAGAGGAAGCAAACCAAAGCCTTTGGCTCGGGTCAGATGGCTCCGTCTTGTTGAGATATGCAATTTTCATATATAATTCATCCAATTCCGACTTACGATTTGAAAGTTACGGCCTATTCTTCGATCCATGCTCAGGAGCTCGCCTAACGGCTTGAAGCCCGCCTGCAGTCCCCAGCTCGCCTAAAGGCTAGACCTCGCCTAACGGCTTGAAGCTTGCCTGCAAACCCAGGTCTGCCTGTAGTCCCCAGCTCGCCTACAGCTCGAAGTTCGCCTACATGATCAAGCTCGCCTGCAGACCCAAGTCTGCCTGCAGTCCCGAGCTCGCCTGCAGACCTAGCTCGCCTGCAGACCTAGCTCGCCTGCAAGCTCGCCTGCAGAACCAAGTTTGCCTGCTGTCACAAGCTCGCCTGCAAGCTCGCCCATAGACCCAAGTCTGCCTACAGCCCTATGCTCGCCTGCAGACCTAGTTTGCCTATAAGCTCGCCTGCAGTCCCGAGCTCACCTGCAGACCCAGCTCGCCTGCAAGCTCGCCTGCAGACCCAAGTTTGCCTACAGTCACAAGCTCGCCTACAGACCCAGCTCGCCTGCAAGCTTGCCTACAGACCCAAGTCTGCCTGCAGTCCCATGCTCGCCTGCAGTTCGCCTGCAAGCTCGCCTGCAGAGCCAAGTCTGCCTGCAGTTCCAAGTCTGCCTATAGTCCCAAGCTCGCCTACAGACCCAGTTCACCTACAAGCTCGCCTGCAGACCTATGTCTGCCTGTAGTCTCAAGCTCGCCTGCAGACCCAAGTCCGCCTGTAGACTCACCAGCTCACTGTCAACTACCTACTTAGAGTATGAGAACAGTCGCATCAGTGGTCAGATCCCCTATTTCAAGGGAGGAAGCATGGTGTTCCTCACCCAGGTACTAGGTACAGCCAGGGATGGCTACAAGAATAGGGCGGCTGGCTCCCTCACCTCTACTAGTAGTCAAATCCCACAAATCAAGGGATGGCCCATACCATCCCTTGCCTATTTAAAGCCATCTTCAGCCAGCATGGAGAAGGGGATTGGCTATTGCATATTCTGGTGGCTAATCTCCCAAAGGTTGAACCTGGATTTTGGCTAAAGGCTCCCTCATTTGAGAACTGAAGCTCCAGCAACAACTTCGATCGGATCGTCCAAGGGAAGCAAACTCGGTGTGAGAACCGAGGGAGGCGTCCTATCGCTATCGAAGACCCTACGTTAAACAAAGAGGGCATTCCCTCCGTTTCTGTTGTAAACATTTGATTATTAGTTTGTAATAAGCTATTCTTATCAATACAAATGATATCCCTATTTCCGGGAGATCAAAATTTACACCTACAATATTGCATATCCATAAATAAGAAAAGTCATACAAGGTGATTCAAAACAAGATATAAGACATGACAGCTAAGATTCAGGAAATAGATGAGGGTATCGCTATCGCATCTCAGACTCAGTTTTCCAAGTCGACTTTCCAGGAGAATCTGGGTGCCACATTACATGAACAAGCAGAACGGTCTTGTTCCGAAGGGTCTTCTCCCTTCGGTCCAAAATCACCACATGCTGCTTCTCGTATGTCAAATCAGATCGTACCTCAATCTCTGAAAAATCTACGACATGACTCAGATCTCCAATGTATTTCATCAACTGAGAAACGTGGAATACGTTATGCACTCCATCCAGGGCAGGTGGTAATACAAGTCGGTACGCCACTTCTCCCACTCTCTCTAATACATCAAAAGGTCCCACATAACGTGGAGTCAACTTCCCACTCCTTCCAAAGCGAATGGTGTCTCAGTTAGGGGAGATCTTTAGGAACACATGATCTCCGGGCTGAAACTCCAAGTGATGGTGCTTCACATCTGCCCAATGCTTGAATCTGTTCTGCGCTATACGAAGTTGCTCCCGAATGATCCTGACTGCATCAACTGATTTATCAATCAACTCCGGCCTAAAAATCTCTCACTCACCAACATCGTCGTAACTCAAAGGAGAGTGGCACTTCCTCCCATATAATGCCGCGAAAGGAGTCATCCCAATGCTATCTTGGAAGCTATTATTGTATGGAAACTCCACCAAATGCAAGTGATCTTCCCACGATATGTGAAAGTCAAGCATACAAGCTCTAAGCATATCCTCTAAAATCTGAATGGTCCTCTCTGACTGCCCATCAGTCTGAGGATGACAAGTTGTGCTGAAACTGAGATTGGTCCTAAGACACACCTGCAAACTCTTCCAGAACTTTAAGGGCTTGTTTGGATTGAGGGGAATGAGGGTGAAGGGAAGTTAGGGGAACCATTCACCTCCATTCACCTTATTTGGGAACACTTAGGAGGTGAAGTTAATTCACCCTAGTTCCCCTTGGTTCACCCCCTATTAGTATAAAATTTGGTACCCCCCAAGTTGGGGTGTAACCAAGGGGAAGAGAACTCCCTTCCCTTCCCTTCTCTCTGTTTCCCTTAACTTCCCTTAACCCCCTACAAATCCAAACAGGCCCTAAAGTAAATCGGGTATCACGATCCGAGACGATGCACACTGGAACTCCGTGCAATCGCACGATCTCCTACAATACGAGAAATTTACTAACACTCTCGGGAAAGGAACTCATTAAAATATATAGAGATAAATGTTTTACCTCCATGTATCTCTGAGCAAGATGCTCTGTCGACTGTCTCACTCAGAAAGGAATGAAGTGAGCCGATTTGGTTAATCGATCTACGATCACCCAAATAGCACCATTTTGTCTAATGTTCCAAGGTAAGCCAGTAACAAAGTCCATAGTGACAAGCTGCCACTTCCATTGTAGAATAGGCAATGGCTGCAAAAGACCTGTGATGTGCTGATGCTCTACCTTCACCTGCTGACATACAAGGCACTTAGCCACACTACGAGCCACATCTCTCTTCATACCTCACTACCAAAAGTTTAGCTTCAGATCCTTATACATCTTTGTACCTCCAGGGTGAAGAATACGGTGCGCTGTGAGCTTCCCATAATATCTCCTCTCAACATCTCCTCCTGGTACGTAGATACGACTCCCAAATTGTAAGCATCCGTCCTCATGAACAAAAAATTTCAATTGAAGACCAGCCACTGCTAACTCTCTGCACTTCTGAAGAAATAAGTCATCTGCTTATGCAGCCTTGATTTGCTCGACCAGTGTCGATTGAATCTGAAGATTCATCAAAGAAGCGGTGACTCCTGGAAGAAAAACTTCTATACTAATATCCCTCACTTCCTGCTGAAGTCTCCACTGAGCCGTGAGGGTCATTATTGATGGCAAAACGACTCAAAGTATCTGGTACCACACTAACCTTGCCAGGGTGGTAGTCAAGGTCATTGTTGTAATCTACCATCATCTCTAACCATCAGCGTTACCTCATGTTGACCTCCTTCTGAGTAAATATGCACTTTAAGCTCTTGAAGTCAGTGAACACCTTCATTTGCTCTCCCAACAGATAATGCCTCCAAAGCTTAAGGGCAAAAATCACAGCTGCCAACTCCAAGTCGTAGGTAGGATAATTTTGCTCGTGCTTTTTCAACTTACGATAAGTATATGCTACCACATGACCATCCTGCTGAAGAACGCATCCCAATCCTCTACTTGATGCATCGTTGATAATCACATTTTATTATAATTTTATACCTTCATTATCTATTTTATATGAATAAATATGCCACTAATAATTATTTTTATCTTTAAATACAGGTTAATGAAGAATAAATTCCAAAAATCTCATCTCTCATCAAAAGCCCTTGATTTAATGAAGAAATGAAGCAAAATCAAGAAGCCCATTAGAAAATCAAATTGCAAATTTATTCGAACGCCCAAAGCAAAAAAAAGAAGAAGAAATGCTAAAGCCCAAAAGCCCAAGCCCAAGAACAAGAGAGAAGCTCAGACAGCAAATTGAGAAGGGCTGACATTGATGCCGGCATCGATGAAGGCATCGATGCTAACATCGATGCCCATATCGATGCCAGCATCGATACGCCTATCGATGCTGGTATCAATGCCAACGTCTTTCTGTTATGAATCTAAGGCTGAAATTCATAGTTTTTGGATAAGATTTCAATCAAAGGGCTCATATTCATTGATGTTTACTATAAATAGGGGTAAAAAGTGAGGGGTTAGTGTGACGCCCCTGGGTTCACACAAGGCTGCAGTCCAAGGTGAAACCAAGAATGTCAAACCTGCCATGCACCACACCGTGCAATAACATGTTTAACCATCATAATTAACATCTCTCTAGTAGAGTCAACAACAGGTGTAGGTACAAAAGCAAGTAAAAGATAATATAAGTGATAACTGATGAAATGATAATAACCACATAGATATCTCATCATCCAACATACAGAAATGCATAGTCAATGGCTGAAGTAGTTGAGCTGGAGTTCTCAACAATTCTCAAATACAAAATGTCGAAGCAAGGAAATAAGGCATATAGCCTTTACAACATCTAGATAATAGTTCTCAAATGTCTAACAACATCTACAGTGGAGCCCCAAAAAATAATATATAGCTAGAATGGAAAGCTGAACACTAAAGTGTGTCACCATCAACCTGCGACTATCCGGGCTCCTGGCTCGTGACCTGAAAGGGGGAGGGACAACGAGCGTCAAAGTGCAAGTGAGCAACATCACAACCAACCCCAAGGGAACAGGGCTCGTTGTATAAGAAAATACAGATAATACATAATAGATCTAAAATCACTGATCTTACTAAAGAGGATTTTAGTATTTAGAAATTTACAACACGAGCATAGGTACATCGAGGAAATAATCCAAACAAGGAAACCCTCATGTATATATCTTGTATCTCAAATTGTAAATCCCTAAACACCAAACCCGGGGTTCTAGTACAGGAACAATAATAAAAGAAATACAACAAATCTCAGAGCCTAAATACAGTGCCATGTCATAGCCTACATGAGTATCATGTTATTACTTACATGAATATCATGTCATAATCTACATAAGTGTCATGTCATAGCCTCCTGTGAGAAAGTCATATACATGGTTAAGAAATATGTCCGATACAGGAACTAGATACTGTGGTTTCCAAACTCATGGAATAAGTGGCAAATGTCCAACACGAGAACAAAAATGGATTATAGTCCAACACGAGGACTTCTATGGATTATAGTCCAACACGAGGACTGTGTAACTATGAAAAGTATATGCTGACTGATATACATATTCTAAACTCTCATGCATCTCGGTGTACATATCTAAACTTGTGTCAAAAATCAAACCTCATGTGTAGATTGTTGAATATCATATCTCCATGATAGTGTTTTGATGATAACAATTTATATTGTGTGTGGACTAACTTTCATATGCAGATTTCAATATCAGAATATGTACAAGTGCAAGTGGATATCAAGGCATTTTTGAAGTGAAGAAAATGAAGAACAAAAGATAATGTATTTGAATTTTTCTTTACTTAGAATATTTGTACAAGCCTTGATCACATTCACACGCACACACACACAATTTTAGAACACACTAACACAGGCTTAGTGTGTTGGTTAACTATAGAAATCCCCTATGTTAACCATTAGAATAGTAGTTAAATTTTAATTATAAAAACTCATTATTTCTGAATATTTGATCTTAATAGTCGACTAATTAGAATAGTAGTCGACTACACATGTATATAACTCAAATACAAGTTTCTGTCTGTTTACAGTATAGTCGACTAATTAACATTATAGTCGACTACTGAAGAAAATGTCATTTTTCAAGTTTCTGTCAAATTACAGTATAGTCGACTAATCATCATTATAGTCGACTACTGAGAACATTTTCCGAAAACACAGAGTCTGTCTGAACTCAGTGTAGTCGACTAATGACTACAGTAGTCGACTACAAGAGACAGTTTTTTAGTTTTCAGAATTTGAATATCTGACAGTTTTTGGCCGTTTTTTAAACGTTTTTAAACTTTAAAAACTTGTCTTTTCAAGGGATATATATAGGTTATTTATTCAGAAAAATGAAAAAGAGATACATACCCATAAGCTTTGATTCTTGTATAATTTCCCAAGTGAAAAACATTCTGATTTTCTGAAAAAGAAGAGTTTCTGAAATTGCCTATATACTTTCATCAAATACAAATCAATTTGGTAATTTTACAGAGATTAAAAGAATCCTAAGCCACTGCTGCACTTCATTACACATTCAAGGCTTATAGGATCATTGTGTTATTACTTCAACAAGTTTTCTCTCGGTTGTGAGAGGGTTAATCTCTTAGCTTAGAGATTGGTGTTCAAATTGGCAAGGAGTGTGTCAATTGGTGTTGCAATTTGCAGGGACTTGCAAATTGGTCAGGTTTGAGTTTGATTTTGTAAGTTTATTCAAAATCATAGTGAAAACTCTCAAGCGGGATTTGCTTGGGGACTGGATGTACACCGGTTTGGTGGAACCAGTATAAAATTCTTGTGTTTGTGTTTGCAAATTTCTGAGATTGCCATTTTTCTTTGCAATTTATTATCTACTTTGCAATAATTTTAAAAGAACACTATTCACCCCCCCTCTAGTGTTCTAGTGTATCTATTTCAGATCCTACATAGATGAATCACTAACATCACAAACTAGTGGGGGATAAACGAGGTGATCTCTCGAACACGCAAAAAGGGCAACAAAAAGTCAACAGGCACAAAACTGTGCAGCGGTCGATCGCAGAGGCCACTCCGGTCGACCGCTCACAGCGTCGAGAATCACTATGCTCAAAACTAAGCGGCGGTCGACCGCTGAGGTCATGCCGGTCGACCGCTCAAAGAGCAGAAATGTTCTGCTGAATAAGTCTCAGAGCGGTCGACTGCCGAGTCCGTCGCGATCGACCACGAAGCTGACAGAAGCCTAGTTTAGGTTTCTGTCAGCTTCAAATCACAATTTAACTCAACGATTTCTATATTATTGAAAATCTAACATCTATACAAAGTCATAGAGCAGAAGACAACGAATTTAGACATTTAAAATCTATTATCAAGATCTCAAACCTATATAAACATGATTTAAATATTTTTAAAATAGTAAAAACAGGATTTACCTTTGCTAAAACATTTTTAGATCTAGATCTCATTAATAAAAATTCATTGGTCAGCTTTTAAAATCTGAAATACATGATTCTCACATCTCATGCCATAAAGATCTACTATATCTACATAAAATACGATTTAGGCCCAATAAAACCGGATTAAAACCAAAATAAAGCATGAAATACAAAAGGGAAGAAGTTGGGCGAGATGTCACTCGTCTTTGATAAAGATAAAACCCTAGATCTGTAGGAGGATGATCCCTCTCGCTGGATCCACCAAAAATCCACAGAAAAACTCTTCAAAGCTCCTCCCAAATCACCAAAGAATGAGAAACTCGGGTTTGAGGGGAGAGAGGGGGCTAGGGTTTCTGTTATCATATGAAAAGAGGCTCTCTTGGGTTCATTAGGATATATACTAACCCCTAAACCCGACCCGAAACCCGTTAAGACCCAAAACCCAAAAAACTCTCTGCCTGTTGGGCGGTCAACCGCCGCGCCCAATGCGGTCGACCACACAGCAGGAAAAAGGTTTCCTGTGTGTGAGAACGATGTGCGGTCGACCGCCGCGTCTACTACGGTCGACCTCTCAGATGAAAAATGCCAGTCTAGATCTATTTACAACATGATGTTCAAACCACTCAATTTCTCCCACATATAAACACTTGTTGGGTTCCCAAACACTGATGATTACATTCAGCTAACATATACATGGTTATTCATCACTCGTAATTCAATATATTCATTATAAAATTTTTGGGGTTCTACATTCTTCCCCCTTAAAAGAATTTCGTCCTTGAAATTCGGAAATCATACCCATCTCAAAATATGAAATATTCTAGATGAGCACACATGGATATTTATACATAACCATCCAAAATGATAACATTCTCGCTCAAGCCCTAATCTAGTGGAACTAGTACATTGGGCGAAAAATCCAAACAAGGAACCCCCCATATATATACCACGTGTTCTAAAAGATTAAGAATTAAGCGAAGATATTTTAATTCTAGTGTTAAATGTAAATATAACCAAGGATATAAACATAATATAAGGTGTATGTCATAAAAATTTATTTACCTGTTCAAACAAATGTGGGTAGTCGCGTCGCATGTCCTTCTCGTGCTCCCAAGAAGCTTCCTCACATCCACTTCGGTTCCATTAAACTTTCACCAATGGAATCACATTGTTCCTGAGTCTCTTATCTTCTCTAGCAAGTATAGACACTGGGATCTCAATAGTAGTCAAATCATCCCGAAGCTCAATCTCCGGTGTATCCAACACTCGCTGCTGCTCCTCCTCATGCAAGTGCTTCTTGAGCATAGAGATATGGAATACATTGTGTATACTAGACATAGATGCTGGAAGATCTAGTCTGTATGACACAGCTCCAATACGCTCTAAAATTCGGAAGGGTCTAATATATCTCGGTGCAAGCTTTCCTCGCCTCCCGAATCGCTGCACGCCTTTCATAGGCGATACCTTGAGCATAACCAAATCCCTAATCTGAAACTCTAGTGGTCTTCGCCTCTTATCTGCATAGCTCTTCTGCCGACTTTCAGCGGCCAGAATCCTCTCCCTGATCAATGCCACCTTCTCAGTAGTCTGCCTCACAAGCTCTGGCCCAAGCATCAAACTATCCTCCGGCTCTGCCCAGCATATCGGTGATCTACAGGGCCTCCCGTACAATGCCTCATATGGAGCCATCCCGATCGTCGCTTGATAACTGTTGTTATAAGCGAATTCTACCAATAAAATATGATCCTCCCAGCTACCTTGGAAGTCAATGACACATGCCCGCAACATGTCCTCCAATACCTGATTCACCCTCTCCGTCTGACCATCCGTCTGTAGGTAGAATACACTGCTATAAGATAGCCTGCTGCCAAAAGAGTCCTGGAAGATCCTCCAAAAGTACAAAGTGAAAACCGATCCTTGATCCAACACGATCGTATTTGGAACTTCGTGAAGTTGAACTATCTCCCGAATAAAGATACTCGCATATGTTACGGCTGTATAAGTAGTCCTCACTAGAATAAAATGTGCTGACTTCGTCAACCGGTCCACTATCACCCAAACAGAATCATTCCCCTTCTTCGACTTTGGCAACCCTACAATAAAGTCCATAGAAATATTCGCCCACTTCCACTCCAGAATATGCAAAGACTAAAGTGTCCTCACCGATCTCTGATGCTCCGCCTTCACCTGCTGATAGGTAAAACACCTAGCCATATAATCTGCAACCTCTCTACGCATACCGTTCCACCAGAAATGTCTCTTCAAGTCCTGGTACAACTTGGTGGTTCCTGGATGCACTATGTACCGAGTACGGTGTGCCTCATCAAATAACTCCCTCTTCATCTCTGCACTGGCTGGCATAACTAGTCTACCCTTCATCCGGAGGCCTCCATCTGTTCTAATGGTCCAATCAGTCTTAGGCTCTTTGGAAATCTCCTCCTTTCGGATTTGAATCCAAGAGTCTTCCAACTGAGCTCTGACAACTCTGGTACTCCAAGATGACTGCACTGATACAGCTCCTAAAAACGCACTGGTTCCCCCAATCTCGGACCTAAAATCAAACTGGCTAAGAGTAAGGAGATCTCTGTACAATGAACACCTCAAAGCCACAACCCGATGTCGATGCTTCCTACTCAAAGCATCTGCTACAACGTTCGCCATTCCCGGATGATACTGAATCACGAACTCGTGGTCCTTGATAAACTCAATCCATCTCCTTTGTCTCTGGTTGAGTTCCTTCTGAGAAAAAAGATACTTCAGACTCTGATGGTCTGTGAATAACTCAAACTGTACTCCATATAGGTAGTGCCTCCATGACTTTAGTGCAAATACCATTGCTGCCAACTCCAAGTCATGAGTGGGATAGTTCTGCTTATGCACCCTCAACTGCCGTGAGATATAAGCTACTACTCTCTGAGTCTACATCAATATGCCTCCTAGGCCTGCCAACGATGCATCTGTATACACGACGAATGTCATGTCGCTGCTCGGAATAGTCAAAATCGGTGATGTAGTCAACTTAGCCTTCAATGTATCAAAGGCCTTCTGACACTCCGCACTCCAAATGAACTGTACACCCTTCTTCGTAAGGCGTGTAATCGGTGCCGAAATCTTCGAGAAGTCTTGGATGAACTTCCTGTAGTAGCCAGCTAGACCCAAAAATCTGCGAATCTCGGTCACTATCTTCAACTGCTCCCAATCAAGGACTGCTGAAACCTTAGCTGGATCAACTGCTATGCCCTCTTTACTGATGACGTGGCCGAGAAATCTGACTTCTAAAAGCCAAAATTCACACTTGCTAAACTTGGCATACAACTGATGCTCCTGTAGAGTCCTCAAAGCTATACGTAGATGCTCCTCGTGTTCTGCCTCTGATCTCGAGTATATAAGTATATCATTAATAAAAATGATCACAAATTGATCCAAGAAGGGAGGAAAAACCCGGTTCATCAAATCCATGAATACCACGGGTGCATTGGTCAACCAAAATAGCATGACCAAAAAATCAAAAGATCCATATCTAGTAAGAAATGTGATCTTGGGAATATCCATCTCCCGAACCCGCAACTGATGATAGCCAGAACGAAGATCAATCTTCGAGAAATACTGCGCTCCCTGTAACTGGTCAAACAAGTCATCAATGCTAGGTAGTGGGTACCTATTCCGGATAGTGACCTTGTTCAACTCTCTATAATCTATGCACAATCTCATGCTACCGTCCTTCTTCTTCACGAAGAGGACCGGTGCGCCCTACGAAGAATGACTCTAACGAATAAAACCCTGAGCTAACAACTCTTCCAACTGGGTCTGAAGCTCTCGTATCTTAGCTGGTGCCATGCGATAGGGTGCGTGGGATATCGGGGTTGTGCCTAGCTGCAACCCAATACAGAACTCAACCTCTCTCACAGGAGGTAATCCAGGTATATCCTGAAAGACATCCTGATACTCGGAGACAACTCTAGTCTCTAATAAATCAATACCCTAATCCTGTCGTATCACCTCCTCGATGTACGCCAGAAAAGACTTCGCAAAACGGTTGCCCTGAGAGGTGGCTACAATCATCTCGGACCCATCGGACGCTCGCAACTTGACCGGCTTCGCAAAGCAGTCAATACTAATATGGTAGGAAGACAACCAATCCATACCAAGGATGACATCGAACTCAGACATATGCAACACTATCAAATCAACTATGAACTCTGACTCGTCTAAACCGACGGTACGCCTCCTACAAACACTCTCCAGAAGCGATACCTCACCTAAAGGGGTGGAAACAGATAAAGGGATGTCTAAAGGCTGAGCTACGAGCTGGATTCTAGCATAAATGCATGAGAGATGAAAGAATGTGATGCTCCCGAATCGAAAAGAATACAGGTGGGGAAAGAATCCACAAGGAACGTACCCTCCACTATGGCTCCGCTAGCTCCATGATCACGGGGAACTACTGCATAAACCCTGCTTGTGGCTGAAGACTGCTCTGCTAATAGAGGTGGAGAATATGGGATAATCTACCCCTGAGGAATCTCCTGAACCGCTCGGATCTGTCCCTCAGTCCTCTGAGCTGCTGGTGGTGCCTCAAGTCTGTTCTGTTAGCCCAGACCTCTGCCCTGCTGTCGCTGCTGCTGCTGGTTCGGACCCTTGCCCTGCTGGGCTCCTGCTGGTGCACTACGGCACTCCGATGCCTTATACCCGACCTTGTGATAGTTAAAACAAGATCCCTGGAACTTGTGCTGCTGATGCTCTCTTTGATCCTACTGGGATCCTTTTTTATGAGGACCTTGATGCTGCTGCTGGGGTCTAGAAAAAGATCTCTTGTTCTTGCCCTTTGTCCCCACTTTGCCCTGCCTTGGCCTTCCCTTCCTTATCCTTCTGGAACATGGTAGTCTCAATCTCCAGTGAAGTGGCAGCCTCAGCTACCTCCCTAACTGAATAGAACCTCCTCGAGACAAGGTATCGGCGGAATTTAGGGCGAAGCCTTACCAAGAACATTTGAGCCTGACGCTCTCCTGTCTGCCACATACCCGTGAAATGTAGCAACTCCATGAACCTGCTCTCAAAATCTACAACTGTCATGTCCCCCTGAGCCAACCGGGACAACTCAAGATCTTTCCCAGTCCGTGTTGCAGAAGAAATGTACTGCCCATCAAAGAAGTATATGAAGTCCTCCCATGTGAGGGTCATCCTCTGCTCTGGGGTAAACTAAAGTCGGTACCACCTCCCGGCATCTCCCTTCAAGCTGTAGGATGCCAACCTCTATTTCTGAACTGAGTCCACACTGAGTATGTCAAGTATATTGCTCACATCCTCCTTCCACTTATAGGCTATAAGAGGGTCTGGTGACCCCTAGAATTCTGGTGCCCTCATCTTCTGGTACCTCTCAACCATACGAAACTAAGCCTCCTGCTCTGTGGCTCTGTCTGGAACTACTAGAGGAATGGCTGCAGGCGTGATCTCTGAGGATCTCTCTCTGACAGGAATGGCGGGTATCCCCTGCTGCTGAGCTACCGGTGGTGGCGGTGTCCGTGGTGCTATATGAGTCGTCACCAACTCCTCAATGGCTGTCATCCTGGTAATGAGAGGAGCCATAATATCCACCAAGTACTGAGCAGCCTGCTATAGCTCGGGTGGTGCCTACTGTGGCTCGGTCTGAGCCGGCTGCTACTCAGGTGGAGCCTGCTATGGCTCTACCTGTCCAGCTCTCCGAGTATGAGGTCTACCACGTCCTGCCATCTCTCTCTGATGATAAGAAAAATAAAAGTTTATGAGTCAAAAATAGACGTCTATAATTAGTATATCACAACACAAATCCTTCAAAACGTATAGTATTCACACAAATACTTTAAATTTATACAAAATAGTTGTACACACAAGGCTGCAGTCCAAGGTGAAACCAAGAATGTCAAACCTGCCATGCACCACACCGTACGATAACATGTTTCACCATCACAATTAACATCTCTCTAGTAGAATCAACAACAGGTGTAGGTACAAAAGCAAGTAAAAGATAATACAAGTGATAACTGATGAAATGATAATAACCACATATCTCATCATCCAACATACAGAAATACATAGTCAATGGCTGAAGTAGTTAAACTTGAGTTCTCAACAATTCTCAAATACAAAATGTCGAAGTAAGAAAATAAGGCATACAGCCTTTACAACATCTAGATAATAGTTCTCAAATCTCTAACAACTACAGTGGAGCCCCAAAAAATAATACATAGCTAGAATAGAAAGCTGAATACTAAAGTGTGTCGCTATCAACCTGCGACTCTCCGGGCTCCTGGCTCGTGACCTGAAAGGGGGAGGGACAACAAACGTCAAAGCGCTAGCGAGTAACATCACAACTAACCCCAAGGGAATAGGGCTCGTTGTATAAGAAAATACAGATAATACATAATAGATCTAAAATCATTGATCTTACTAAAGAGGATTTTAGTATTTAGAAATTTACAACACGAGCATAGGTACGTCGAGCGAAATAATCCAAACAAGGAAACCCTCATGTATATACCTTGTATCTCAAATTGTAAATCCCTAAACACCAAATCCGACGTTCTAGTACAGGAACAATAATAAAAGAAATACAACAAATCTCAGAGCATAAATACAGTGCCATGTCATAGCCTACATGAGTATCATGTTATTGCTTACATGAATATCATGTCATAATCTACATAAGTGTCATGTCATAACCTCCTGTGAGAAAGTCATATACAGGGTTAAGAAATATGTCCGATACAGGAACTAGATACTGTGGTTTCCAAACTCATGGAATAAGTGGCAAATGTCTAACACGAGGATAAAAATGGATTATAGTCTAACACGAGGACTTCTATGGATTATAGTCCAACACAAGGACTGTGTAACTGTGAAAAGTATATGCGGACTGATATACATATTCTAAACTCTCACGTGTCTCGGTGTACATGTCTAAACTTGTGTCAAAAGTCAAACCACATATGTAGATGAATCACTAACATCACAATCTAGGGGGGAATAAATGAGGTGATCTCTCGAACACGCGAAAAGGGCAACAAAAAGTCAACAGGCACAAAACTGTGTGGCGGTCGACCGTAGAGGCCACTCCGGTCGACCGCTCACAGTGTCGAGAATCACTGTGCTCAAAACTGAGCGGCGGTCGACCGCTGAGGTCATGCTGGTCGACCGTTCAAAGACCAAAAAAGTTCTGCTGAAAAAGTCTCAGAGTGGTCGACCGCCGTGTCCGCCGCTGTCGACCGCGAAGCTTACAGAAGCCCAGTTTGGGTTTCTATCGGCTTCAAACCATAATTTAACTCGACGATTTCCATATTAATGAAATTCTAACATCTATACAAAGTCATAGAACAGAAGACAACGAATTTAGACATTTAAAATCTATTATCAAGATCTCAAACCTATATAAACATGATTTAAATATTTTTAAAATAGTAAAAACAGGATTTACCTTTGCTAAAACATTTTCAGATCTAGATCTCATTAATACAAATTCGTTGGTGAGCTTTTAAAATCTGAAATACATGATTCTCACATCTCATGCCATAAAGATCTACTATATCTACATAAAATACGATTTAGGCCTAATAAAACCGGATTAAAACCCAAATAAAGCATAAAATACAAAAGGGGAGAAGTTGGGCGAGATGTCACTCGCCTCTGATGAAGATAAAACCCTAGATCTGTAGGAGGATGATCCCTCTCACTGGATCCACCAAAAATCCGCCGAAAAACTCTTCAAAGTTCCTCCCAAATCATCGAAGAATTAGAAACTAGGGTTTGAGGGGAGAGAGGGCGCTAGGGTTTCTGTTATCAGATGAAAAGAGGTTCTCTTGGGTTCATTAGGATATATACTAACCCCGAAACCCGACCCAAAACCCGTTAAGACCCAAAACCCAGAAAACTCTCTTCCTGTTGGGTGGTCGACCGCCGCGCCCAGGGCGGTCAACCGACGCGCCCAGTGCATTCGACCGTACAGCAGGAAAAAGGTTTCTTGTGCAAGAGAATGATGTGTGGTCGACCGCCGCGTCTACTACGGTCGACCGCTCAGATGAAAAATGCCAGTCTAGATCTATTTACAATATGATGTTCAAACCAAATTTGTTTATACTATTACTTGATACGGTTGTGCACTTGTAACATTTTTGGTACATGTATATACCGCATTAAGTTTTTGACGCCGTTGCCGAGGAATGTGCTTAAATAGGTTTTAATTATTTTGGTTCTTTAACTTTTGTGTTTCTTGTGAAAGAACGACTTGGAGATTAAAGATCAAGGATTGAATATTAAGGATTTGGAGATTCACTTGTGGTAAGTCTTCTTCCTAATATTTTCAATTCCACATCTTTAGCTAGTTTCTCATAATTAGCGACAATTAGGATCAAAAAAATTATTTTCGTTGACCATAACAAAATTCACCCTCCACTTTGACATTTACTAGTAAGATAATAAATTAAAACAAGAGCTCTCTTTTCACTTTTGTTTAATTGTTAACCATAAAAAAAGATTTTCTTTTTATCATTATTTTGTAGTCGCTTTTAATTCATAGGGTTGCATTGCATATAGTTAGTAGGAATTCACCTAAGTGATTGTAGCACTTGACTTGGCACACACTTAAAAATATTCAAGGGCAAAACCCCCTAATCAAGATAAGGTGAAGGATTTCATCACCCTTTCCTTAGCCCACAAATCACTAATTCCTTACTACATGAACCCAAGCCTCTTTAAAACTCATTAGACGTTAGCCCCTAAGGATTCGAGCTCAATAAGATACAAAAAATTCCTAAGTGAACCGTTTTAAGTTTTCTTGGATTAGTTAGTATCTAAGGTAAGGTTTAGCGGTTGAGGTACTTAATCGATCTCTGATCAACCTCTGTTCCTATGCTTACCTGGCTAACTAGCCGAGTAAAACTTTTATCTTTTCACTTAAGAAAATTTTGGTTAGGAACTGGTCTAGCTAAGTTAGGCTTAACCTTAGAGTTAAAGTGATTGCAAAGTGATTATTATTTTTGTTTGTTTTATTTAAGTTTTTCTTCTTATAAAAAAACTATTATTTTTCTATAAAAAAGATATAGGATTTTTTTTAGTTAGGCTTTTCCTAGTTAAAAAAAACTAACTTTTTTCTTCTAAAAAAATCGTTTAGTTAGGTTTTTCCTTTTTCTTCTCATTTAAAAAAACCATTCTTTTTTCTCTTTTCTAAAAAATATAATAATAATAATAATAATAATAATAATAATTACAATTTTTTTTTCTTATTTGATTTCTTCATCCTCAAATTTTCTAATTCCCAGTTAGTAATATACTCAAGTTCACCTTTTATGATAACTCCAAATAAATTTCTTAAGAAATGATTTTTCAAAGTAGTATACTTTACTTAAGCCTTAACTTAGACTTTTAATTAAAAATAATAAAATTTTTGCATGCTTAACTTAACATTGAAAATATATTTTTTAGGTTATCTTGATTTGCACATTTTTTCAGACTATATATATATATACTTATACACACACACACGCACACACGCGCGCGCGCGCGCGCACACACACACACACACACACACACACACACACACATATATATATATATATATATATATATATATATATATATATATATATATATGTATATATATATATATTAAAAAAAGAAAAAACTAGCCTTATAAAAGAAGACTGCGGAAAATGGCCACAAAAAACTCTTAAATTCAAGGTGATTCTATCTTATAAAGCCTAAGTTGACTGACTAATTAAGCCCAAGGAGTATCTCTATACTTAATGATCTAAGCCTAATTGGGTTAGGATTCATTGGCCCAAAACTTGTTAAAGGGTCACTTAGAAAGCCCGTTAAAATAAAAAAATCACCAAAGAAGAAAGAGTTGAAATAAATACTAACAAATGTTTTATATATATATAGTTATATTTGTATATATAGTCTTGAAAAATATTTTTGATTAGGAGACTTGAAAATTATTTAAAAGAAAGAGTTAGCATGTTCTTTTTAAAATTTTTAAATTAAATTTTTAAGTTTGGCTTAGTTTTTGTATTGCTATAATGAGAAGATTTTCTAGGAAATTCACTTTGGAGTTATATATAAAAACATTTTCTTGAGTAGTAACTAGCTTCAATTAGATTGTCTAAATTTATCAAGTAAATTTAGTTATTTACTCATTTTTTTAATTTGCCAAGTAGACCGAATTTTGTGGGTATATTCACTGCAAACTCTCACGAGACTACAACTCGTCCACTAGGGTACTTAGGGTTTAAAGGCTTATTGTATGCGCTAAATACAACTGTGATTCCTATGAAAGTGAGTTAGGATTTTCTTTTTATTTCTTTGCTAGAGGACTAGAAAATCTTTAGGCATAGGAGTATTTGATAATCACATTTTATTACAATTTTATACACTCATTATCTATTTTATATGAATAAATATATAACAAATAATTGTTTTTATCTTTAAATATAGGTTAATGAAGATTAAATTCCAAATATCTCATCTCTCATCAAAAACCCTTGATTTAATGAAGAAATAAAGTAAAATCAAGAAGCCCATTAGAAAATCAAATTGCTAATTTATTCAAAAGCCCAAAGAAAAAAGAAGAAGAAGAAATACCAAAGCCCAAAAACCTAAGCCCAAGAACAAGAGAGAAGCTCGGACAACAAACTGAGAAGGGATGACATCGATGCCAGCATCGATGAAGGCATCGATGCTAACATCGATGCCAGTATCAATACGCCTATCGATGCTGATATCGATGCCATCGTTATTCTGTTACGAATCTAAGGCTAAAATTCATAGTTTTTGGCTAAGATTTCAATCCAACGGCTCATATTTATTGATGTTTACTATAAATAGGGGTAGAGAGTGAGGGGTTAGGGGTGTAAAAATTTTTGTAACTCTATTTGGAGAGGAGGGCCACTTTCAATTGAGAAGACCTTCGAAATTTATAACTTTTTTTTACAGTTAATAAAATATTTTTTTCACCACTTCAAACCTTTTTCTTTTTGTTGGATGATGATGATGGAGATGAAGAAAAGTTTGAAGGTTTGCATTTCTTTTATTTTTCTCTTTTATTTTTAGTATATTTTTATTATTGCTTATTAGTTAGATTTACGTTCATGCTTGTAGTGTAGATTTATTTTCTTGTCTTTTATTTCCTTTTTGTACTTTAATTTATAGAGTAGATTTATTTTCTTGTTCATAGTTTAGATTTTTCTTTTCTTCTTATTTTTGTAATTAGTTTTTTTTCTTGTTGTTTTTAATTCTTAAGATGTGAACTTGTAGGAATCTTAGAATTGTATAAAACTAGTCTAATTTCCTTTATGTTATGCAAATTATTCTCTTACTCTTAAAATGATCATGTATAGAATAATTAACTAGATAAATAATTGATAGAAGAAGAATTTGATAATCTATGTTTGTCTTGAGTGGTTTGATAGGTTATACTTATGAATTCTAGGATTATTATCTTGTTGTTGTTCTTGTCATGAATCTAATTTTGCTTAGATGATAATTTGATAGGTTATACTTTCCTTAAATGGTTTGATAGTCTATGCTTAATAAATCTAAATTAAAATATGATAAAAAGAGAATAGTTTGTATTTTGTAATTGAGATTAGCTAGTGGATTCAATTCTAGATTTCTCATATTGAATCCTCCATCTTTTGCTTTCTTATTTTTCTCTCTTTTTATTCTATCTTTTTTTTATTCTTTGATTATTTCTTCTCTCCTCTAAAATTTAATTTATTGTCTCTTGCATATATTTACAACAATCATTCCTCATATCTCTCCACAACCATAATTTTTATCACTCCTAGTTGTCACGCACACAATATAAGAACCGATTTTATTTTTCTCTTAGAAAACACCTTCCTCGCGCGATCGATAATTTTTTATACTATAACTTGACACGGTTGTGCACTTACAACATTTTTGATACATGTATATGCCGCATTAATTTTTTGGCGTCGTCGTCAAGGAAGGTGCTTAAGTAGGTTTTAATTATGTTAGCTCTTTAACTTGTGTGTTTCTTGTAAAAGAACTACTTGGAGATTAAAGATCAAGGATTAGAGATTAAGGATTTGGAGATTCGCTTGTGGTAAGTCTTCTTCCTAATATTTTCAACTCCACATCTTTAGCTAGTTTCTCACGATTAGCGACAATTAGGATCAAAAAAATTAATAAAAATTTATTTTCGTTGACCATAATAAAATTTACCCTCCACTTTGATATTTACTAACAAGATAATAAATTCAAATAAGAGCTCTCTTTTCACTTTTGTTTAATTATTAACCATAAAAAAGATTTTCTTTTTATCATGATTTTGAAGTAGCTTTTAATTCATAGGGTTGCATTGCATATAGTTAGTAGGAATTCGCCAAAGTGATTGTAGCACTTGACTTGTCACACACTTAAAAATATTAAAGGGCAAAACCAATGCTAGCCTGGAAGCTATTGTTGTATGGAAACTCCACCAAATGCAAGTGATCTTCTCTCGACCCGTGAAAGTCAAGCATACAAGCTCTAAGCATATCCTCCAAAATCTAAATGGTCTCTCTGAATGCCCATCGGTCTGAGGATGATAAGTTGTGCTGAAACTGAGACTGGTCCCAAGACTCGCCTACAAACTCCTCCAGAACTTTGAAGTAAATCGGGTATCACGATCCGAGACGATGCACACTGGAACTCCGTGCAATCGCATGATCTCCTACAATACGAGAGATTTACTAGTATTCTTGGGAAAGGAACTCATTGAAATACATAGAGATAAATATTTTACCTCCATCTATCTCTGAGCAAGATGCTCTGTCGACTGTCCCACTCGTAAAGGAATGAAGTGAGCCGATTTGGTTAATCGATCTATGATCACCCAAATAGCACCATTTTGTCTAATGTTCCAAGGTAAGTCAGTAACAAAGTCCATAGTGACATGATGCTACTTCCATTGTAGAATAGGCAATGGCTGTAAAAGACCTGCGATTTGCTAATGCTCTACCTTCACATGCTGACATACAAGGCACTTAGCCACACTACGAGCCACATCTCTCTTCATACCTCGCTACCAAAAGTTTAGCTTTAGATCCGTATACATCTTTGTACCTCCAGGATGAATAGAATACGGTGAGTTGTGAGCTTCCCGTAATATCTCCTCTCAACATCTCCTCCTGGTTCATAGATACGACTCCTAAATTGTAAGCATCTGTCCTCATGAACAAAAAATTTCGGTCGAAGACCAGCCACTGCTAACTCTCTGCACTTCTGAAGAAATGAGTCACCTGCTTATGCAGCCTTGATTCGCTCGACAAGTGTCTATTGAATCTGAAGATTCATCAAAGAAGCGGTGACTCCTGGAAGAAGAACTTTTATACTAATATCCCTCACTTCCTGTTGAAGTCTCCACTGAGCCGTGAGGGTCATGATAGATGACAAATGACTTAAAATATCTAGTACCACACTGACCTTGCCAGGGTGGTAGTCAAGGTCAATGTTGTAATCTACCATCATCTCTAACCATCGGCATTGCCTCATGTTGAGCTCTTTCTGAGTAAATATGTACTTCAAGCTCTTGTGGTCAGTGAACACATTCACTTGCTCTCCCAACAGATACTGCCTCCAAAGCTTAAGGGCCAAAATCACAGCTACCAACTCCAAGTCATGGGTAGGATAATTTTGCTCATGCTTCTTCAACTTACGAGAAGTATATGCTACCACATGATGATCCTGCTGAAGAACGCATCCCAATCCTCTACATGATGCATCACAAAACAACCCAAAGTTCCCACTCATATCCGGTATTGTTAGTATTGGGGCCGAAATCAGTCGAGACTTTAACTCCTAAAACGCCTGCTCACAAGCATCAGACCGGACAAACTTAATATCCTTCCTTGTAAGTTGTGACTTCAGCTTCGCAATCTTTGAAAAATCTCTGATGAAGCAACGATAGTAACCAGCTAATCCGAGGAAGCTCTTAATGTCAACACCGACTTAGGGGTACGCCAATCCTTTACTACAGTTACCTTCTCCGAGTCCACTGATATGCCGTCTCCTGACACCACGTGTCCTAGAAACATAATACAATCTAGCCAGAACTGGCACTTACTATACTTGGCGAATAGCTGATACTCTCTAAGTCTTCAACACGTAGCACAAATGCTCTGCATGCTCCGCTTCACTCTTAGAGTACACTAAATAATAAAGACTTCTACAAACTTGTTTAGTACATCATAGAATACTAGATTCATCAGATTCATGAATGTCGTTGGCGCATTAGTCACTCCAAGGCATCACTAAGAATTCATAATATCCATATCTCATTCGGAACGTAGTCTTGGGGACATCAGAATCCTTAACCTTCACCTGGTGCTACCCGCTCCGCAAATCTAGCTTAGAAAATACTCTCAATCCTCCCAATTGATCGAAGATATCATCGATATGGGGAAGTGGATACTTATTCTTCACTATCACCGCATTCAACTCCTGGTAGTCAATGTACATCCGCTTCTGTGACGCCCCTAGGTTCACACAAGGCTACAGTTCGAGGTGAAACCAGGAATGTCAAACCTGTCATGCACCACACCGTGCAATAACATGTTTCACCATCATAATTACTATCTCTCTAGTGGAATCAATAACAGGTGTAGGTACAAAGCAAGTAAAAGATTTTACAACGAATACATGATGAAATGGTAGAACTCAAATTAATACATTTCATCAACCAAATATGCTAGAATACATAGTTAATGTCTGAAATGAAAAATAACAATTTGGAGATCTCAACAAGTCTCAAAGTACATAACATCTGGTACAGGAAATAAGGCACATAGACTTTACAACTCTAGAATATAAATCTCTTAAGTCTAAAAATGTCTCAAGTGGAGTACGAAATGAAATACATCTAATAAGAGGAAAAATAGGCGCTAATAAGGATCGCCCTCAACCTGTGACTCTCCGGGCTCCGGGCTTGTTACCTGAAAGGGAGAGGGACAACAAGCATCAAAGCGCTAGCGAGCAACATCACAACTAACCCCAAGGGATAGGGCGCATTGGATATAAAAAATATACAGTTACTACATAATAATATAAATCATTTATACTAACATTAGTAGGTTTTAGTACTTAGGAATTTACAACACGAGCATAGGTACGTCGAGCGAAATAATCCAAACAAGGAAACCCTCATGTATATACCTTGTATCTCAAATTATAAATCCCTAAATACTAACCTGAGTTTTAACGTAAGGAACACTAAAGAAAAAGAATACAAACCCATCTCTACCGATAAAATATAAACATGTTAAAGCTACAATAAGTGTCATGTCCAGCCTAGGTTGCTATCATGTCCTAACCTCATATAATATGTCATGTACCAACCTTAGTCAAATATCCTGCTCAAGGTTTAGCAAAAGTCTAAAACATTACTGTAATGGATTATAGTCCAACACGAGGACTCTAAAGGATTATAGTCCAACACGAGGACTTAAATGGATTATAGTCCAACACAAGAACTTTAATGGATTATAGTCTAACACGAGGACTGTGTATATGAACTATGGAATACAAATGATAAAGGTATACATATCCTATTCTTGTACATGCCTTGCTGTACAGATCTAAGCTTGTGTCAGAAATATCATCTTACGTGTGTAGGTGAAATCATAACCACTGGATATTTGATACCCGATAAACGAGGTGACTTCTCATATTCAAAAATGATAAACAGTACCTTTGAATATATATGAACATTGTATGAATGTATAAGCACAGTAGGTGATCAATTAGAAACACAAGAGAAACAGAAAAAACTTCGATGAGTCGATTCATGATCAGCTATGAGTCGACTCATGACTCATGGGTCGACTCATAAGCTGACGAGTCGACTCAGCAGACACTTTTGACAACAGGATTTGACTTCGTGAGTCGATTCATGACAGTCATGGGTCGACTCAGCATGATGAGTCATGAGTCGACTCACGAGCTGAAAACTGGATATTTCACAACTGCAACTCGTCATCTCGTTCCATACTTCCACTACACTGATTTATTCCTCCATAACTATCAATTCTACTATGAGACAGTAAAGAAAAATTCATATCTAGCATGAGAAATGAACACTTGCATGTTAGATCTAACATTTACCCTTAAAAATGAGTGAGAGCATTTAATCGAAATAAAACTCATATTTTCATTTTTCTTAAATAAATTCCCAGATCTGGGTTTTCATCAAAAACTCGTTGGTGTGGATTTAAAAATCTGAAACACATGATTTCTAGCATTTACCCTAGTAAGAACATAGATTTATACTTGAAAATAAGTCTTAGGCTCAATAAAACTCATGAAAAACATTTATAAACTAATAAAAACATGGGAGAGAGATTGGGCGAGATGCTACTCGCCTCAGATATGCTGAAGAATGATCCCCTTCGCTGCAATCCACAAGAAGCTGCTGAAATCCCCCGACAAATCTCCCAAAAATGTCCAAAAAGATCTAGGGTTTAGAGGGGGAGAGGAGGCTAATGTTTCTCTGGGAATAGCTGATGAAATAAAGTATTTTCGGGTAGACGATGATATATATATGAATAGTTAAAACCCAACCTAAAACTCAAACAAACCCGAACTGAGAAAACCAGAAAACCCACGATGAGTCGACTCATGATCACTTATGGGTCGACTCATGGATCATGGGTCGACTTATAAAGTGATGAGTCCACTGAGCAGAAACTTATGACAACGGGAGCTGATATCATGAGTCGACTCATGACAGTTATGGGTTGACTCTACATAATGAGTCGACTCATGGTGATTTATGGGTCGACTCATGAGCTAAAAACTACATACTATGACTCTGCTACACATGATTTGCAAATTTGCAAACTCAGCCTCATTACTGATGCATATATACATTCTCAAAAGCTCAAAATGCTAGTCTTCATACACAACCATGTCGTAAAAATATTTATCATATTATAAATATTATTTTTTTCACTAATAATCACATATATAAATTATCAAAATCTACGGGGTCTTATAGCTTGAATCCATCCTTCTTTCCCGCAAGCAACACAGGTGCTGCCCAGGCCGATACACTGGGTCGAATCAAACCTCTCTGTAAAAGATCATCCAACTGAGTCCGAAGCTCGGCCAACTCAGCCGGGAGCAACTCCCAGCTTCAAATCTATGGAAAACTCAATTGCTCGATCCAGTGGCAATCCGTAAATATCGTCAGGAAACACATCTTAAAATTCTCGAACTATAACTGTCTTCTCGGATTCCACTTGCATTGCAGCTATTGTCACCTTCTTCGGTCTAGCTCTGTACTCTATAGGTCCGACTGATGTGCTGCCACTGAGGAACTCAAACCTAGGGTGATCCGATATCTCAAATACTATGCTCCGATGATGATAATCAATGGTGGCAAAGAATGACCCCAACCAATTCATCCTAAATACTACATCAAAGCTCGACAAATCAATCACCAGAAAGTCTGCAAAGAGTTCCCTCCCGCAGATGACCACGAGGCATGCTTCATAACCACTGGATGCTACTAAGACACCACTGCCAATGTTGATATTTCAGCTCATAGTCAGAGAAGTTATAGGAAGAGAGTGGGCACTCGCAAATCGACGAGACAAGAAAAAATAGGAGGCTCCAGAGTCAAAGAGTAATAAAGCTAGAACGGAAGAAATAAGAACCTTGCCTATTATAGGAGGAGGTAAATGTAACTAACTTAGTACTCATAAACAATTTATCATGATATCATTAGGTAGTGCTAAATAAGGAAGTTCATATGCAAAAAAAACTAAGATGAACAATTCTTACCAGTGATAACCTGGTCATTTGTCTCAGCTTCTACTGCTGACATCGTAAACATCTATCGTAGTGGTTGCTACCTTTGCGCTTCCTGGTAAACCTGGTACTATGGAGGAAGTGGCCCTACTCGAGGATAAGGTCTGTGATGAGGCGGTGCTGCTGTAGTAGGTCAAGGGGGAACTGGAAGAGCTGCTCGAGCTGGGGGTGGGGGCAAACGAACCTGCTGCTTCTGCAAACAGTTCGGACTGATATGGTCGGAGGACCCACAGGTGTAGCACAGACGAAGGAGCTTGCGGCATTCCTGCTGTGTATTCCTAGGGTAGCCACAATAAGAACACCTCACTGAAGACTGGCTATGAGACTGCACTCCAAGGTGCTGATAAGGGTGAGCCTGATGAAATGGCTGACGTTGAGAATGTTGCTACCTCTGCGGGTTCTGCTGTTGCTGCCTCGGGTAAGGACGCTCGACAGTCCTAGCTGGAACTACTGGTGCCCTGCTATGAATCATATGTGGGTCTTCAGGTTCCTTTTGCACACTTTCAATCTCACGCGCTACATCTAGCATAATGTAATGGGTCGCAAGTGATCTACCAGCCAGAGCAAACCTGGTATACTTATCCAGACCCTTCTAAAACTGATACCTCCTAATAGTAGGGTCTGTAACCAGGTGGGGAGCATATCGACTCAGGGAAGAGAACTTGGCCTCATACGCATCAACCGATCGGCCTCCCTTCTTGAGCTCAACAAACCTACGTAGGAGTTCATCCCAGCCAACTGAGGAAAATACTTCTTATTGAAGCGCTCTATGAACGTATCCCACGGGATTAGCCTCTCCAGATGAGTCTTCTTAACTTCCCACCATATCCGAGCGGTATCCGTGAGCTGAATATACATAAGGTCTACCCATTCCGTAGGGGTAATACGGGTCACCGTGAGGATGGTCTTGGTACCCTTCAAGAACTCCTCCACTACTGGGGGTCCTTCAGCACCAGAGAAAGAAGACGATCGCATGTACCGGAACTCCCTAACACCAGACTCTGCGCGAGGGGGAGGCTGGTGCTATGGCTCCCTATGCAGCTGTGCAACTAGGTATTGTTGATTAGTAACCAATTCCTAAATCATCCCCAAAAGTTGGTTCGGGTCCACTTCGAGCGGCGGGGCACTACTACCAGACAGGTTACTACTGCCACGCGTACCCACCATGGTTCTGAAGGAAAACGAGGATCAAAAGGAAAACTAAGGTTAAAATCAAAACAATATATTGGGAAAATAGGAACTAAAACATAGTTATTAAGATAATAGTATCTAAATTGTCCACTATATTCTTACTAGTGAGGACTCGGGGTCGTGACCTACATCGGCCACCACTAAAACCTGTCACACCCCGCTTTCCAAAATACCTGTGAATCGGAACGTGAACAAGCCCACGACATATTAGATTGATGAGAAATATACACTAATTTTTTCTTTCTTTTTCTTTTTCTTTTCTTCTCAATCTAATATGTTAAGCGTCAAGCAAAAGAATATCAATCATAAGTCCTCAATCATAATAGCAAGAATATAAGAACAACCAATAATAAGAAATAGACATTATCATCAAAAGTAGATCATCCTAGACACAAAAAATATAGGTCAAACATACCTTTATTACAAAAACGGTCCAACTAGGAATATAAAAATACATAGTCCATAATAAAAGAAAGTACTACTAGAAAATATGAAATTCATCATCAAACTAAGAAAAATACAGTAAAAGAGTTCTAATGTTACACAACTACTATAGAAGAAAACCACTACGCTTCAGTTTGTTTTTCCACTCCATCGGAAAGACACTCTGGTTGGGCATACACCGGCTCTGTTACATTATCGAATTGGACCTATTCGTCCCCTAAGTATGATGCACACCAGAGAAAATAGGTTTACATTAGCGTGCATGACACAAGGCAAGATCTCACATGGAAAAATAAAACGGTCATATGACCCATGCTATGACAGTAATAATAATAAATAGTACAAGGTACATGCAACTTAATTAATCAAGATGAAATCTTCTACTAAACATGATAACATACAACTATACACATACAATAATCGGGTAAAATACTAGCCATCCTAAAACTCACTGGTCCATATCTCAAATAGGTCCAGGTTCGCATTTCTGGAGAATTGACTGTTCACGATCCTCTACGCGCATCCAATACCACGAAACGGTTTAGTAAGAGGACTACACGCAATCCGATTTTAGCCTGGTCCGAACTCAAGAAAAACTCATAGCGAAACGATTTCACGAGCCACATGTGAAACGGTTCACATAGCCCAACAAACTAACCCTAGTGCGAAACGGTTCACTGGCGTGAGCCTGGAATATAATCAACAATCGTATCCGAACATGCAAACTAAGACTTTCACATCCTAACTCTTTTTGTTTTTCTAAGTCAACGATCATAATCCCTATTAAAATTCTGGTTCACCACCTAAACTCAGTTAACACATCCACACGTGTCACTAAGTATGTTCATGACGCATGAGGTCACTAAATCATGAACTACTAAGGGTTCTCAATCACAACAAAGAGATAATAAATAAAACTAATTTCATACAACCACATCATTGCATATCAAATATATTAAAATAAGGATCATAAAACATGATTAATAATTATGAACAAATACAGAATGCATGAACCGTGTCTACAACAGCATAAATACACAACTAAACAGATCTCATTAATATATCACTACTAGGGTGTCCAAACTTCTCATGCAAGTTATCCGTAATTAAGCAATCTCTAACATAATAATATGGTAAAAGATAACTAGAAACCGATGTCGTTTTGCATATGAAATATCGCGCTCTACGACTATCAGTTATACTATCATAATTAATTCAAAAAATATTCCTTTTTCAAATATTTTCTTTAAAAATTATTTCTCATCATAACCATTTTAAAATAATCTTTTAAAATATATATAGTATATATATACTTCTTGTTAATTCTTTTCTACATGAACAGTAACATTTATATATTTATAAATTATATTTACTTTATTTCTTTTTAAATAATATCTCAAAAATCTACTTATAACATGTAACTCATCATTCATGTTCGTTCATTCTTAGATATAATTACAGCAAAAATATCTCATTATTAAAATACTATTTAATACTAATCATCAACAATCCACATCAAATAATCACAATATACATATTATCAACAGTATCATATTTAACTAACCATTTAATTGATAATAAATGTAAAAACAACTAACTGAGAGGCGAGATCTTCCCTCAGGAACGTCGAACGAGTCAACTTCGACTAGGCGGGTCGGATCCGACGCGATGGAGCGCTGCGTCGGCTGGGGTGCTACAGGAGGGGCAACGGGATTTCGACGGCGCTCGTCGGCAACGAGGGGTGGACGGACTGTTGGTTAGGGTTTGAGGAGGAGGGCGCTCGGGTGGATCTTGGTGGGGTTGTGATGGTGGAGTTGGTTGGTCAGAGCGGTGAACAGGGGGTCGGGGCCGACGACGACGGGAGGAGGAAGGCGACGACAGGGGTGTGGGGGAGGTCGATGGCGGTGTGTAGGTGACGGGGAGAGAGGGGACCAACGGGGGAGCCCGCAACTGAGGTTAGGGTGGCCGGAGCACGGGCGACATAGAGAGGGTGGTAGGCTGGGTTGCTGGCGGGAAGCGGCATGAGAGGAGGGAAGGCGGAGAGCGGCGCGGGAGGAGGGAAGAGAGAGGGGACTAGGGACGATGGTGGGGGCGAGAGAGCGGGGAGAAAGCGGCGGTCGTGGTCAGGCGTTGACGGCAGATGAGGACGACGAGAGGCAGGGGCGAGTGGTGGGAAACAGAGGAGAGAGAGCAGGGAGGAAGAGAGAGGGAGGCAGCGGCTGCGTTTGTGAATAAGGGAGGGTTTTAGGTTACGGGATAGGGATATATATATATATATATATATATATATATATATATATATATATATAATATTAGGGTTAGGGTTAGGTATTTAAAACGAAAATTAATTAAAATAAATAATTACTGATATTTAAAAATTAAAATAATTATGAAATAATTATCTACAAATAAAAACATACCAGTTGTATTAATACAATAGCTGATTTGCAATAAAAGAAATAATATAACAAATTATGCAATTAAACAAGAATAATCAATGAAAATATAGTTACTTATATTTAAAATCGAATAATTATAGGATAATTATCTACACGATAAAACATACCAATTGTGCTAATACGATTGTTGCTACGTAATAATTAAATAATATGTAATTAATAATACAACATAATACACGAAATAATTGGTAATAGTAACAATAATACAACGTACTATTTAAAATGATACGTAATAGTATTGATAATAATACAAATTAATTTCAAAAAAAATTTACCACAAAAAATAAATTTATAAATATTAAAATAATTTAAATAAATATAAAATTTAGACTTTTAAATCACAAAAAATTCTAAAAGGCCGAGAAAAATACAAATACTTATCTATTTTACGATAATTATATCGGGTGTTTGATAATTATATCGGGTGTTTGATAATTATATTTTAATTAATATAAAAATTTTACGATAATTATATCGGGTGTTTGATAATTATATTTTATTATAATTTTATACCCTTATTATCTATTTTATATGAATAAATATACCACTGATAATTGTTTTTATCTTTAATTGCAGGTTAATGAAGAATAAATCTCAAAAATCCCATCTCTTAACAAAGACCATTGATTTAATGAAGAAATGAAGCAAAAGAGAAATTAAGAAGGCCATTAGAAAATCAAATTTCTAATTTATCCAAAAGCCCAAAGCAAAAGAATCAAGCCATGAGAAATGAAGCGCAAGAAGCCAAATAAATTCTTTCAATATTCAATAAAGTGTTAAAGCCCAAAATGTCAAGAAAACATCCAAAGGCCCAAGCCCAAGAGCAAACTCAAGAGGGATATGCGAACAACCACCAGAGAGCCCTGGACATCGATGCCAGCATCGATGGGGGCATCGATGCCAGCATCGATACCCCTACTAATGCTGGCATCGATACCGACAGCAGTTAGTTACAGATTAGTGGCTGAAATTCAATTGTTTTGGATAAGATTTTGATCCAATGGCCTACATTCACTTATGTTTACTATAAATAAGGGTATAGAGTGAGGGGTTAGGGGTGTGAAAAATTTTATAATTCCATTTGGAAAGGAAGGCTACTCCTAATTGAGAAGGCCTTTCAAAAATTATAACTTTTGTTGCAATTAATAATAATAATTTTTTCTCCACTTTAAATTTATATTTTCTCCTCTTTGTGGAATGATGAGGATGGAGATGAAGAGCAATTTGAAGGTTTGCATTTTCCTCTTTTATTTCTTTTAGTAATTTCTTTAGTATTGCTTATTAGTTAGATTTACATTCATGCTTGTAGTGTAGATTTATTTTTTTATTTTTTATTTCTTTTTGCACTTTATTTTGTAGAGTAGATTTATTTTTTTGTATTTAATTTTATAATATATTTTTAGTTTAGATTTTAATTCTTTGTAGTTAGATTTATTTCTTGTTCATAGTTTAGATTTTTATTTTCTTTTTAATTTTGTAATTAGTTCTTTTTCTTCTTGTTTTTATTCCTTAAGATGAGAAATTAATTCTTGTAGGAATCTTAGAATTGTATGATGCTAGTCTAATTTCCTTTATATTATGCAAATTATTTTCTTACACTTAAAATATTCATATTTAGGATAATCAACTAGAGAACTAATCGGTAGAAAATTGATAATCTATGCTTATCTTAAATGGTTTGATAGGTTATGCTTATGAATTCTAGGATTACTATCTTGTTATTTTTATCATGAATAGTAATTTTAACTTAGATGATAATTTGATAGGTTATACTTTCCTTAAATGGTTTGATAGTTTATGCTTAATAAATCTAAGTTGAAATATGATAAAAAGAGAATAGTTTGTATTTTGTAATTGAGATTAGCTAGTAGATTAAATTCTAAATCTCTCATATCTTAATTGAATCCTCCATCTTGACTTTCTTGAATTTTCTTTTCATTCTTGATTTTATTTCTTGATTTTATTCATTCTTCTTTCTTGCCTTATGATTTCATTTATTCTTTGATTCTTATTTCTTTTCTCTAAAATTCAATTTATTGTCTCTTGCATATATTCACAACAATCACTCATCACAATCACACTTATTCTTTAATCCTATTTTGTCACGCACAAAACATAAGAACCAATTCTAATAATCTCTTAAAATCACCTTCCTCGTAGGATCGATAACTTTTTATACTATAACTTGATCAATTGTGCACTTACAATTTTTGTAAATAATTATACCGCGTCAAGTTTTTGGCGCCGTTGTCGGGGAATGTGCTAAAATAGGATTTTATTATTTTGGTTCTTTAACTTGTGTGTTTTCTTATGAAGGAACCGCTTGGAGCTTGAAAATCTTGGATTGAAGATCAAGAACTTAGAGAATTGCTTTCGGGTAAGTCTTCTTTCTAGCGTTTTCAATTCTACTCTTTTTAGTTAGCTTCACAATTAGAGACAATTAGGATTTAAAAAAAAACAAAAAGATTTTATTTTTGTTGACCATAATAAAATTCACCTTTCACTTGGACATTAACTAACAAGATAATAAATTAAAACAAGAGCTCTCTTTTCACATTTGATTGTTGTTGACCATAATTAAAATATATATATAAAGATTTTCTTTTTATCATCTTTTTTAGTCGCTTTTAATTTTTAGGGTTGCATTTTATATAGTTTGTAGGAATTCACCAAAGTGATTGTAACACTTGATTTGGCACATACTTAAAACACTCTTAAGGGAAAAAACCCATAATCAAGATAAGATAAGGGATTTTATCACCCTTTTTTTAGCCCACAAAACACTAATTCCTTACTTCACAAACCCAAGTCTTCTAAAACTCATTAGACATTGGCCCCTAAAGACTCGAGCTCAATAAGGAACAAGAAATCCTTAAGTGAACCGGTTTAAGTTTTCTCAGATTAGTTGGTGTCTAAGGTAAGGTTTAGGGTTACGTAAAATGCTCCACAAGGAACGATGTACTTAATTGATCTCTGATCACCCTCTAGTACTATCCTTACCTGGCTAACTACCTGGGTAAAACTTTAATCTTTTTACTATAGGAGTTTTTGGTTAGGAGCTGGTCTTGTTGAGTTAGGCTAAACCCTAGAATTAGAGTGATTGAAAGTAATTGCTTTGATTTGTTTTAGTTAGGATTTTTCTTTATCCTTTTCTTCTCCAAAAAAAATTAATAACTAATTTTCTTTCTTATTTAAAAAAATTATTATAAAAAGAAGTTCTTTGGTGTATGCAAACTTGGGTTAGGGATAATTCTCATCGTTTAATCCGTGTTGAACCAATCCAAGAAATGGCAAATCAATCGTTCTTCAGGATATGTGTTACCCCACCAGAAATGCAATTCCATCTTACATAAGACCCCCCAAAGTAAATGGAGTAAATTTCGAGCTTAGACCGCATTTCATAAACATGCTTCCCAAATTCCTTGGTAATGAAAGAGAAGATGCATATATTTTTATTTCAGAATTTGAGGAAGTGTGTATTATGATTAAAATGAGAGAATTAACCGAAGATGTGATTAAGCTTAGATTTATTCCATTTGCTCTTAAGGATAAAGTTAAAAATAGCTGTACAGCTTACCGACAAATTCCATCTCAACTTGGGATGAATTTGTCACCGTTTTTCTTAAGAAATTTTTTTCTATTCACAAAATGGTAAAGCTAAGGAACAACATTCAAAACTTTAAAATTATTCCAGGAGAGTCATTCTGGAAATATTTCGACCGACTCAAAGATCTTTTAATCCAATGTCCTTATCATGGTCTAGAAAAATGACGATTATGCCAAGTCATCTATGAAGGATTGGACTATTCTTTAAAAAACATCTTTAGAATCGATGTGTCAGGGAGATTTTATGAGGAAAAATGCTGATAAAGCTTGGGAATTTCTAGAGAGTTTATCGGAGAAAACAACACAGTGGGAACACTGTGATGACAGGGTTTCATCAGTTCCCCAATCTAAGTCAAGTAGTATTTCCCTGGAGTCAAACATTGCGTCTGAAGCGAAGATGGCGATGATTATGCGGATGTTAGAAGCCTTAGAAGTTAAGGAATAAGCTCTAGCTCAAATCAATCATGTTTCTGCCCCGGAATGTCATAACTGTCAGTCTTCTATCCACGTTTCAGAGAATGACCTCTCCTAGGAAACAACCATGCATTAGAACAGATGAACGCTGTATTCCAGCGCCCTAGAAATAATCCATTTTCTCCAACCTACAATTCATGTTGGAGAAAGCATCCCAACTTTGCATGGAATCAAGGAAATTCTCCCGGAAATCAAAACTTCATTCCCGCATCGAACCAACAATTCCCTAAGGGAAACACTGTCCCGTTCAACTCACCAAACAATTTCCAACAAGCTAACACAGTTTTTCCAACCCAACATCCTCATCCTCACCAGCCTACAAATCCTTCAAATTCTAATCGTGACAAACGTTTGAGTGTGTAAGAAAAGGGTTTAGAAGCTATGATCAAAGCTTCTACACAAACTACCAACATGTTGACCCAGTCATCCACCACTCTAAATTCCTTCATGTAAACCACCAACCAAGTGCTAAACTCGAACACCCAAGCCATAGCCCGGTTAGAATCCTAACTTGGGCAACTAGCCACTACCGTGAGTGAGAGAGAGAAAGGAAAATTCCTAAGTTAACCTGTTATAAGCCCTAAAGACAATGGATCCAGTTCAAACCATCCAGCTCATGCGAATGCAGTTCACACACTACGATCAGGAAAACAAATAGACAACCAAGTTAGAATTCCACCGGATCAAACCCCTTCTCCCATCCAACACACTCCTTCCAATAAAGCAATTCCTTTTGATGACCAAAACGCTGAACATGAGATTGAGCCTAATCTAGATAGGTATAGGCATGTCGCCCCCTTTCTAGATAGACTCAAACCTAGGAAAACTCACCGTAGGTTGAGAAAATCCTAGAAACATTTAAACAGGTCAAGATCAGCATCCCTCTCATAGATGCAATCGAACAAATCCCCTCGTATGCAAAGTTCTTGAAGGACTTATGCACTAAGAAAAGAACCACCAATATCCCCAAGAAAGTCTTCTTAGCTACCAACCTCAGTGAAATTTTTTCGGAACCCATGCCATTAAAATACAAGGACCTTGGTTGTCCCACAATTCCATGCGTCATAGGTAACACTCACATTGATAAGGCACTTCTAAGCTTGGGAGCCAGTGTCAACCTCCTTATTCAGTCTATCAATAGCTAGGTGTAGGAGAACTTAAACCGATAAGATGTACTCTGCAGTTAGCTAATAGATCTGTGAAAATTCCCAAAGGAGAGGTAGAGGATGTTCTGATCAAAGTTGGAGAGTTTATTTTCCCTGTTGATTTTATTGTCTTAGAAACGCAACCCGTTTCCAATCTTAAAAGTTAAATCCTCGTCATTCTAGGAAGACCGTTCTTAGCCACCTCAAATGCTTTGATAAATTGTAGAACCGGTCATATGAAACTATCTTTTGGGAATATGACTGTTGACTTAAATATTTTTAGCCTAGGAAGACAGTCTAGTAATCCATCTGATGAACCCATGGAAGTGAATTTTATTTAAGGAATATCCGGTGAACAACAAGAGGGAGAGTGTGAGTCTGATTCAAATGCATCTGATTTAATGATTGAGGAGTTTTTTGATGACAAACTAAAGTTAGATCCGCTGGTCAATCATGTTTCTACTGCTGGCTGGTAACGAGAACCTTTGGAGATAGAACCTCGAGTCTAGCTTCGCCCATCTGTGGAGGAACCCCCTAAGTTAGAGCTCAAACCTCTATCTAAAAATCTAGAGTATGCCTATTTAGGGGAGAACAAGTCTTTACCAGTTATCATTTCTTCTGACTTAACTATCAGTCAAAAGGAATACTACAACACCTAAAATCTACCATAGCGGCCGAAAAACGCTATGGTATTATTTCGTAGCGTTTTAATCAACGCTGTGTCAGAACCCGCTATAGTAGGTCTGTGGCTTTACATAGCGTTTCCCCAAACGCTATTAAAAAGTTTCCAACCATAGCGTTTTTATATAGCTATAAAAGAGTATTCAATAGCGTTTCTATATTGCTATGACAAATATCTTTCATAGCGGTTGAAAAACGCTATTAGTTAGTTTTTATTCATAGCATTTCAACGCTGCTATTGTCTTATATTTGATAGCGTTTGAGTTACTACAATGGCGTTTCAGCGAATGTTGTCTTTCTTCTTTTAATAGCATTTCAGTAATTGTTTCCATTTCTTATAGCATTTCAGTTGTGCCTATAAACCTTTGAGGTTGAACTAGAAATAACTTTCAATTGTGACAACCATAAAAGCAAATATTTTATTTAAAGGTTCAAACTGATACATAACCAAGTTGTAGCATACAAGAGTCAACACAAATGTGCCAAAAAACAAATACTAGTCTTTGGATAATCCTACATGAAGTACAAGAAATTAACCATAGTACACAGAACAACAAAAACTAACTTTGCTGCATTACATATGACTTGGGAGACTCATCATCTTCAGAAATTGAGTACTAGTACTGCTGCAAAAACAGAAATTAACAACACCAAAATTACAACTATAACAAACATGATAAAGTAAAAACACACTATTGCAAGATGTATAACTTACCAGCTTTTCAAAGCATAACAACTTTGTCTGATGGCCAAGCTATTGTCGTACCAACGGCATCTTCAATGCATTCTAACTCAGATGTCGGCCTCCAAAGAGATGCATTAGGGATCCTAGGGATATCAACCCAAACACGCATACCATTAGGACCTAAAGGAACGAAGTGAACAACCTGGTTCGGATCACTTGAAGACCAATGTCCTTCAGCAACTACCTTTCCCGAGCCACCAATATCTAACAAGTTGCACTTTTTCTTTGAGTTGTTCACACTCTAGCAACAATGAAAAAACAGTGATATCCCTAGGAATAACCATCAGGCCCACAACAGAATGCGCTTATGTTAGCTGACGTAAAACCCCTGCTGAGAATTCAGGCTTAAAAAACTTCAGCCTCAGAAATAACGGAACAAGATTCAAGGAAAAGCATCGTAGAGTTTCAAACTAAAAGAGAAACGAGTTAAATTTCAATTATTGAGAGGTAGAGGAAGAGAACGAGTGAGAGGGTGGCGGTCGGCTACACCGAATTTATGCTAAAAGTGTTCCTCTTAAAGAATGTGTGTGAAGAATATGTTATGAGTCAGACACACCGAATCTCTTAAAAGGCACCAATTC
>BQKN01065402.1:110666-151501 GCA_022839385.1 Asparagus kiusianus
AGGGACGATGGTGGGGGCGAGAGAGCGGGGAGAAAGCGGCGGTCGTGGTCAGGCGTTGACGGCAGATGAGGACGACGAGAGGCAGGGGCGAGTGGTGGGAAACAGAGGAGAGAGAGCAGGGAGGAAGAGAGAGGGAGGCAGCGGCTGCGTTTGTGAATAAGGGAGGGTTTTAGGTTACGGGATAGGGATATATATATATATATATATATATATATATATATATATATATATATAATATTAGGGTTAGGGTTAGGTATTTAAAACGAAAATTAATTAAAATAAATAATTACTGATATTTAAAAATTAAAATAATTATGAAATAATTATCTACAAATAAAAACATACCAGTTGTATTAATACAATAGCTGATTTGCAATAAAAGAAATAATATAACAAATTATGCAATTAAACAAGAATAATCAATGAAAATATAGTTACTTATATTTAAAATCGAATAATTATAGGATAATTATCTACACGATAAAACATACCAATTGTGCTAATACGATTGTTGCTACGTAATAATTAAATAATATGTAATTAATAATACAACATAATACACGAAATAATTGGTAATAGTAACAATAATACAACGTACTATTTAAAATGATACGTAATAGTATTGATAATAATACAAATTAATTTCAAAAAAAATTTACCACAAAAAATAAATTTATAAATATTAAAATAATTTAAATAAATATAAAATTTAGACTTTTAAATCACAAAAAATTCTAAAAGGCCGAGAAAAATACAAATACTTATCTATTTTACGATAATTATATCGGGTGTTTGATAATTATATCGGGTGTTTGATAATTATATTTTAATTAATATAAAAATTTTACGATAATTATATCGGGTGTTTGATAATTATATTTTATTATAATTTTATACCCTTATTATCTATTTTATATGAATAAATATACCACTGATAATTGTTTTTATCTTTAATTGCAGGTTAATGAAGAATAAATCTCAAAAATCCCATCTCTTAACAAAGACCATTGATTTAATGAAGAAATGAAGCAAAAGAGAAATTAAGAAGGCCATTAGAAAATCAAATTTCTAATTTATCCAAAAGCCCAAAGCAAAAGAATCAAGCCATGAGAAATGAAGCGCAAGAAGCCAAATAAATTCTTTCAATATTCAATAAAGTGTTAAAGCCCAAAATGTCAAGAAAACATCCAAAGGCCCAAGCCCAAGAGCAAACTCAAGAGGGATATGCGAACAACCACCAGAGAGCCCTGGACATCGATGCCAGCATCGATGGGGGCATCGATGCCAGCATCGATACCCCTACTAATGCTGGCATCGATACCGACAGCAGTTAGTTACAGATTAGTGGCTGAAATTCAATTGTTTTGGATAAGATTTTGATCCAATGGCCTACATTCACTTATGTTTACTATAAATAAGGGTATAGAGTGAGGGGTTAGGGGTGTGAAAAATTTTATAATTCCATTTGGAAAGGAAGGCTACTCCTAATTGAGAAGGCCTTTCAAAAATTATAACTTTTGTTGCAATTAATAATAATAATTTTTTCTCCACTTTAAATTTATATTTTCTCCTCTTTGTGGAATGATGAGGATGGAGATGAAGAGCAATTTGAAGGTTTGCATTTTCCTCTTTTATTTCTTTTAGTAATTTCTTTAGTATTGCTTATTAGTTAGATTTACATTCATGCTTGTAGTGTAGATTTATTTTTTTTATTTTTTATTTCTTTTTGCACTTTATTTTGTAGAGTAGATTTATTTTTTTGTATTTAATTTTATAATATATTTTTAGTTTAGATTTTAATTCTTTGTAGTTAGATTTATTTCTTGTTCATAGTTTAGATTTTTATTTTCTTTTTAATTTTGTAATTAGTTCTTTTTCTTCTTGTTTTTATTCCTTAAGATGAGAAAGTAATTCTTGTAGGAATCTTAGAATTATATGATGCTAGTCTAATTTCCTTTATATTATGCAAATTATTTTTTTACACTTAAAATATTCATATTTAGGATAATCAACTAGAGAACTAATCGGTAGAAAAAGAATTTGATAATCTATGCTTATCTTAAATGGTTTGATAGGTTATGCTTATGAATTCTAGGATTACTATCTTGTTGTTATTTTTATCATGAATAGTAATTTTAACTTAGATGATAATTTGATAGGTTATACTTTCCTTAAATGGTTTGATAGTTTATGCTTAATAAATTTAAGTTGAAATACGATAAAAAGAGAATAGTTTGTATTTTGTAATTGAGATTAGCTAGTGGATTAAATTCTAGATCTCTCATATCTTAATTGAATCCTCCATCTTGACTTTCTTGAATTTTCTTTTCATTCTTGATTTTATTTCTTGATTTTATTCATTCTTCTTTCTTGCCTTATGATTTTATTTATTCTTTGATTCTTATTTCTTTTCTTTAAAATTCAATTTATTGTCTCTTGCATATATTCACAACAATCACTCATCACAATCACACTTATTCTTTAATCCTATTTTGTCACGCACAAAACATAAGAACCAATTCTAATAATCTCTTAAAATCATCTTCCTGATGGGATTGATAACTTTTTACACTATAACTTGATCAATTGTGCACTTGTAATTTTGGTACATAATTATGCCGCATCAGTGACACTTGGGCTAGGGCTATGATGAAGTAGCGGCGGGCGAAGCTAGATTGGGTGGTGATGCTTGGGCGACGGGTGACGCTGGGCCGATGATGTTGGAGCAGTAGCGGCGCTAGGATAATCGGCAAGGTGAAGGTTAGGAAGAAGAGTTTGATAACGATGAACAATAGGCAATTTTTTTTAAAACGATCTAGGGTTTAAATAATATTGTGACGGTAGTTTGAGGGTTGAATAGGGGAAGTTACGGGGGATTTTGGATTTTGGGTTTCAGGTTCTACTTAGGGCTTTGGGTATTTTGATTGTGGGTCTTGTTAATTAATAGTAATAGGTTCAACTATCAGTCCTATTATGATTAGGAGTATCATCAATGAAGGTAACGGACCCCTTCATCTTTAAGGAAACCCAATAATAATGATATTAGTATCGAATTAATGAAGGGATTAGAAAATCATTATCTCATCTCACATCATTCTACTAATATTTGTAATCACTCGACGAAGGCTTTAAAACCCATCGTTATTACATGCACATTAATGACGGTCAACTGATCCCTTCACTAATTTTGATCGTTAAATACCAAATTTATTGTAGTGCAATCCCACAATACACTCCTCTAAGTGTTGGCCACCCGTGTCACCTTCCTCAAGTAGTTAGAACTACTACCTCTCCCTAGGCTTTTTTAACCAAGCTACTCCTCTTGGAATTGACCCTGTCTCTCCCAACCATTTCTCTAAGTGTCCTTGTATATTACAACATGTTTACCAATAAGCTCAAGTAAACAATTTTTGTTCTCTAGTACAAATGAGAAGAAAAATGATAGCTCACTCAATTGTAACACTCTCACAACCCAAAATATACAATATGTGAATTACTTAAGCTCAAGTGGTTGTGTGTGAAAACAATGAGTAATAACAAAATTAAACTCACATAAATCTAGCAAATATATATAAGAATCAAAATGAAAATAAGGTAGATAATGAGTGTAGGCAATAAAAATTACCTTTAATATCTATCAGAGGAGTTCAGAACAAAACTGCTAAAGCCTCACTCAAAATAGCAAAAAGGGTAAAAACGCTGATATCTCTCAAACCGGAAGGAATTTGGCAAAATGGACAGGAGCAAACCAAACCCTATGGGGTCGGTTTGGTCGGCTTCGTCTCGTTGAGATAGTCGATTTTATATGTAATTCGTCCAATTCCGACTTACGGTTTGAAAGTTATCGCCTATTCTTCGAAGCATGTTCAGTAGCTCGCCTAAAGGCTGAAGCTCGCCTGTAAAGGTTGAAGCTCGCCTGCAAGGAAGTCCGTCTACAAGGATAGAGCTCGTCTAACAACATTGAAGCTTGTCTGGATGAGATTCGCCTGCACAGCTCGCCTGCACAGCTTAGCCTGCACAGCCTCACCTGCACAGCTCGCCTGCACAGGCTCGCCTACACATTGAACCAAGCTTGCCTGAAGGCCTAGCTCGCCTGACAGCTTGAAGCTTGCCTGTTTGGCCGACTCGCCAGTACGAAGGTTCAAGCTCGCCTGAAGACCAAGCTCGCCTGATAGCTTGCACCTTGCCTGCATGGACTAAGCTCGCCTAACAACTAGAAACCCACCAGCATTGTCAGCTGCCCACTTGGAGTATGGGAACAGTCACATTAGTGGTCAAATCCCATGAATCAATGAAGAAAGCATGGCACTCCTCACCTAGCAAGAATATGGTGGCTGATAGGACCCCTAAGTGGTCACATCCCACAGCTAGGGCGGTTGGCTCCCTCACCCCTATTAGTGGTCAAATCTCACAAATCAAGGGATGACCAATGTCATCCCTTGCCTATTTAAAGCCACTTTCAGCCAACATGAAAAGGGGATTAGCTGCTGCTTGCTTGGCTGGCTAATCTTCCAAAGGTTGAACCTTGGCTCATTTGCTAAAGGCTCCCTCATTTGAAGAGACTCGTCTGAACTCTCAGACTTGAGACTCTCAAGCTCCATTTGGCCTCAGTTGATCGAAGTCACCTAATCAAGCTTCTACTGCGTACTAAAGCTTGCCCGCAACTTCGACCGAATCGTCCAAGGGAAGCAAACTCAGTGCGAGAATCGAGGGAGGCGTCCTATCGCTACCAAAGACCACACGTTAAACAAGGAGGGCATTCCCTCCGCTTCTGTTGTAATTTCAATTCGTTAGTTTGTAATAAACTATTCTTATCAATACAAACGAATTCCCCATTTCGGGAGATCAAAATTTACACCTATAGAAGATGATGACCACAGTGGGAGAAACCGTTCATTCAGATGAATTGGTGGTGGCGTAGTTTGACAAAGTTGCAGAAGGGACTATCGTCGAGTCCCTCTTCATCAAGTTTGATCAAACGAAGTACGAAGAATACTTATCTTCGACTTCCTCTTGTGGCAAAATGTCACGCAAGCACCAAAAGGTTATGCGTGTAAGTCATCCCGAGCAAATCGAGAGCCTTACTGGAGTAATCGCTAGGGGTTCCATCCCCCCCAAGGCGATTGATGCTAAGGACGAACGTCAAGTTCCTAATTCTGGTGAACTGCGTCAATCAGGCGAGCCCACTTACTCAGACAAGCTTCGCTCCATTGGCAGAGTTTCCAAATCTGGCGAACTCGGTGTCCTAAGCGTGCCTGACAGTCCAGGTGAGCTTTGCTTTATGAGCAAGGTTCCCAATTCTGGCGAACCACTCGAATCAGGCGAGCCTACCAAATCAGGCAAGCTCACTTACTTAGACGGGCTTCGCTCCATTAGCAAAGTTCTCAAATTTGGCGAACGGCCCAAATCTGGTGAACTTAACAATTCAGGTGAAGTTCCCAATTGTTGCGAACTTCGCAAATCTGGCGAACTCAACAGTTCAGGTGAAGTTTATCAAACTTGCTTGATAGCCCTAGCTCGCCTACAAGTTCAAACAAGCGGACTTCACCAAGCTCGCTTGACAGCCCAAGTTCGCAAGATGGTCGAACTTTGCCAAAAAACCCGAGCTCACCTAACGGCACAACTTCATCCGCAAGCTGACCTTTGTAAGAAAGGCAAAGCTGCAGCTTGCCCAACAGGCGAACCTCGACTGGCCGAACCTCACCAGAATGAGCCTCGTCGACAGAAAGCTCACCAACAGATGCAAGCTCGCCTAACAAGCGAACCTCGCCAGACTGAGCTTCGCTGACGAGCTCAAGTATGCCAAACAGGTAGACCTTAGCAAGCTTGCCTAACAGCTCGACCCTGCCTGCAAGTAGTGCTAGTTCACCAAACAAGCGAACCTTGCCTGAAAGAACTGGAATTCGAACTTCGCCAACAGGCCCAAGCTCACCTGAACAACCAGTCGGCTAGACCTTACCAGCAGTCGGCTGAAGGTCGCCCAAATGCTTGAGCTCGCCTGTAGTCAGCTGGAGCTCACCCATATTCCAGACCTCGCCTGTCTCGGTAAGGTTGGCTGGATCCGACACTTAGGGAATTTCTCATGTGTCCTTATTCTGACTCTTTTGAGCCTCCTCTATGCGATTGTGCACTTGGTCCTTCCGACGCTGGGGGTTACCACCACCAACCCGTAGGAGATCTTAGGGATCATCTGATTCGTGAATGCACTCTTCACGAGGCAAACCCTCAGTGCCATTGTGAGAGACTCATTTAGGCAGTACTTGTGGATTGTCGATGTTCCAAGGAGCCAAAGCCAACAGTATTTGAGAGGCTTTCTCAACAGTCTCCTAAACCAAGACCTCTTTGCTAGAGACGCCATCATCAAAGGAGACAAGCTTTCGATGATGTGGACCTCCCCGTCACAACTATTAATATGACAGGGAAATCCAAGGTCATAGAGCGTGAACGTATCCACCAACACACTCACACCGGGGGTGGCCATTCCATTTGACTACACGCGCCTAGCATCCATCTCTGATGATAACGACGATGATTGTTCGGCAGTGGCGGCATCGCAAACCTCAAGCTCAGTTGAGGGTGAGCACACAAACGTGCACATGACTGATATTCCTGATGAGATATCCAGGAGACTCGACGAGCAACAAGCAACCATCAACTCCCTGAAGGAGATGTTGGAACAGCTTCTGAGCGAGAAGAAGAAGAAAAAAGAGAGGACTTCATGGGTTTCGCATAAATCTTCGAAGCACAAAGAGCGGATGCTTACTACTTCTCACTCCTCATCCGAGTCATCTGGAGGAACGTTATATTTGGGTCATAATCCAAGGGACGAAAGGCTCGACGAGTTCCAAAGTCAACTCGACGCCTTGAAGCTTCAAAAGCATATAAACAAGCTGGGGTTGTCAGACCATATCCAATCGAATATAATACAGTCTCCTACATGGTGAAGTTTTAGCCATTGGACCTCCTGTAGTTTGAAGGTAAGGGTTCTCCTACCCAGCACATCTACTACTTCCAGGCGCAAACTGGACACATAGTGGGGAATGATCCCATTATGACTCGACTGTTCATTGGCACCCTCAAGGGGTCGCTTTTGAATGGTTTCGCAGATTGGAGCCTGAATCCATCACCTGCTGGAAGGACATGGAAAGGCTCTTCATGGCCAGATTCTTCGACGATGACGAAGAAGTATCTGTGGCCACCCTGCTAGCTACAAAACAGGGGAAGATAGAGTCTGTAAGCAACTTTGTCAAGAGGTTTAGGAATCGATTGCTGCATACATGTGATCAGGTTTATGAGGCCACCCTCATTAAGATGTGCCGGAACAATCTCTCCATCGACATCCTATCTAATATGGGCGTAGTCGTAGTTCGCTCGTGGAAAGACTTAATCCGCCAAGGAGAATAAGTCGAGAGCATGCTCAAGCGCATAGATGCTGAAGAGCCATGTGGATCTGAAGGAGGTGATGACCAAAGCAATCTCACTTTGGTAGTGGAAACTACTTCCCCATCCAAACCCTCTTCAAGACAGAGGGGCGCTGCTTCGAAGCACAAGAAGCCTACGATGGTATCAACCGAACTCGCCAACTCGAACTCGGATTACGGGGCCGACTGCGAAGACTTGGTTACTTTTAGCCAAAGATGATCAGTGACGCTTGTAGGCGTCAATCGCCGGAGGACCTACATCCGACGGCAACTTCATAACCATTCGTAGTAAAGATGTTTTACTCGAATGGGAAACATGTCGGCAGAGGATTTTATTCTTACATCTCCCACCTGGTCAAACCTTCCTACAGTTAGGACCAAAACCAAATTCTCTCGCTATTCCTTTCTAATGAGATGGCGGGTCCCCAAAACTATCAAGTTAACTGACACCTCTGATAGTCATTTCTCCATCAGTTCTATTCAACTGGATGATGGATCTTATAAGACTATCAAGTTAATTATTATCTCTGATAGTCTCCTTCAAATTTCCCCCATCGATCCTCTCCAATAGGACGATAGGACCACTCACATTGTCACGTTAACAATCACCTCTAACAAATCAACTTATCAGTCCTCTTCAATGGGATGGTAAGTCCACAGAGTTGATCAAATTGCAACGAACTCGCACTGTCATGTTAACACTACACCTTAGATAAAATCAACTTACCAATCCTCTTCAATAGGATGGTGAGTCCTCAAAGTCGTTTCGATCACGACAATCCCTATCATGTTAACATCACACCTCTGATCAGAATATACTTACCGACTCTCTTCAATGGAGCAGTAGGTCCACAAAGTCGCTCTAATCGGGACAATTCCTATCAGGTTAATAATTATCTCTGATAGCTGACATCGTCATTCCTGCAAATAACATTGTCCGATCAATCGTCATACTCATAAGTCCCTGAACGACCTGATCCTTTCCGAGTATTCTAATATCCTTAGAACAATCGATGGGTAGTAGCCTACCATGCGATGGCTCCTATAGCAATCAATCGTCACACTCATACGTCACTGAATTATTTGATTCCCCCAGCACTGTCTTTCCGATAAAAGGTGTTGTTGTTTGATAGTGGCTTACCATGCGATGTGCCGCTATTTTAGGTTTCATCTTTGCCCCAAGAGAAGACAAATCAGGGTTTGTCTTTGTCCTAAGAGAAGGCGAATAAGGCTTCGTCTTTGCCCCAAGAGAAGACAAATCATGGTTCATCTTTGCCCTAAGAGAAGACAAGCTTCTCCCCTTAACTCCAATGGGTATACAAGTATAAACTGTTTCCCAAACCTCCAATTGGTACACGAGGCTAAATTGTTCCCTACCTTTGACGGGAAGTTCCTGGAGAATATTCTTAAGGATAACCTGACATCCTCCAACCGGTGTATGAGGTGAAACTACTTCCCTTAACTCTGACAAGTATACCAATATAAACTGCTACTCCCTTATCCTCCAACCGGTGCATGAGGTGAAACTACTTCCCTTAACTCCGACAAGTATATGAGTATAAATTGCTACTCCCTTATCCTCCAACCGGTGCATGAGGTGAAACTGCTTCCCTTAACTCCGACAAGTATACGAGTATAAACTGCTCTAAACTGCCCCCTTATCCTGTAACCGGTGCATGAGGCTAAACTGTTCCCTTCCCTCCAACCAGTGCACGAGGTTAAACTGCCCCCTTATACTCCCACTGGTGCAAGAGTCTAAACCGCCCCTATTATCCTCCAACCGGTGCATGATGCTAAACTGCTCCCTTTTCTCCAACCGGTGCACGAGGTTAAACTGCCCCCTTATACTCCCACTGGTGCAAGGGTCTAAAACTACTTCCTTTACTCCGATAAGCATACGAGTATAAAACTGCTGCTCCTTTACTCCAATAAGTATATGAGTATAAACTGCTCCTGCCCTCTAACCAGTGCACGAGATAAAACTGCTTCTTTCCTCCAACCGGTGCACGAGGTGAAACTGCTCCCTTTCCTCCAACTGGTGCATGTGACTAAACAGCTCCTACCCTCCGACTGGTATACGAGGTTAAACTGCTCCTTACGCTCTTAATCCAAAGGCCTCGAAAGGCTAAGGATAGAGGAGAAATTTTAGCATTGAGCCTAAGAAAAACTCCTTGACAACTTACCATGCTAACGACAAGAGCATGCCTAGTCCAACTCAAACAGCAATTGGTAAAGACAAATCAAGTCCGTTGATAGCTAAGGGTTTGCTCAAAATCCTAGAAGGCGATCATCAGCTGCGAGTGAAGAGGTCAACTTCACCGAGCTCGTTGGAGGGCCCCTCACTCTATCTGAGCAGGGATCACTTTACAGGTCTTCTTATCCAAAGTGTTTCAGACCCCATGCAGCCTGATTCAGGTCTGAAAACTTTAGAGAGGGTTTTGTAGGCAATAAAAATTACCTTTAATCCCTATCAGAGGAGTTCAGAACAAAACTGCTAAAGCGTCACCCGAAATAGCAAAAAGGGAAAAAACGATGATATCTCTCAAACCGGAAGAAATTTGGAAAAATGGAAAGGAGCAAACCGAACCCAATGGGGTCGGTTTGGTCGGCTTTGTCTCGTCGAGATAGTCAATTTTTATATATAATTCGTCCAATTCCGACTTACGGTTTGAAAGTTATGGCCTATTCTTCGAAGCATGTTCAATAGCTCGCCTAAAGGCTGAAGCTCGCCTGTAAAGGCTGAAGCTCGCCTGCAAGGAAGTCCGTTTGCAAGGATAGAGCTCGCCTAACAGCATTGAAGCTCGCCTGGATGAGATTCGCCTGCACAGCTCGCCTGCACAGCATCGCCTGCATATTGAACCAAGCTCGCCTGAAGGCCTAGCTCACCTAACAGCTTGAAGCTCGTCTATTTGGTCGACTCGCCAGCACGAAGGTTCAAGCTCACCTGAAGACCAAGCTCGCCTGACAGCTTGCACCTCCCCTGCGTTGACTAAGCTCGCCTAACAACTAGAAACTCGTCAGCATTATCAGCTGCCCACTTGAAGTATGGGAACAGTCACATCAGTGGAAAATTTTCGTCTAGAATATCCCGTCTAGAATAAAACATCCTAGACGAAAATTTCCGTCTAGGATAGTATCCTAGACGGTTCTTTTATCTTTTATTTTTTTAAAAATAACCAACTATCCTAGACGAAATTTTCCGTCTAGGATGTATCCTAGACGGAAAATTCCGTCTAGGATACTTTTGGCTCATTAAAAATATTTATTCTACTTTCCCCACCAAAATCGAAATTTTCCCCCAAAATTTTTCCGCCCAAAATCGAAATATTCAGAAACCCTTCCCTCCTAATTCTCTTCCTAACTCCTTCCCTCCCTCTCTCTCCCTGCGCCGATAAGGATTCCCCTCGTCCTTCCTCTCCGACATTTCGGCCAAGATCTTCATCACCGGCCACCGGGGCCTCGTCGGATCCGCCATCTACCGCCACCTCAAAACCCTAGGCTTCACCGACCTCCTCGTCACCTCCCACTCGGTGCTCGACCTCACCCGCCAATCCGACGTCGAGTCCTTCTTCCTCCTCGTCAGATTTACGAACGCTTCATTTGGTTTGTATTCTGTGCGAGTGATAGATGCCTGATATTTTGTCTTTCATTGTTCTCTTGCTTGTTCTCGTGCAATGAGAGCTTCATTTAGGGGCATTCCTCACTTTCCTTTTTTGGGTAAAGGGAGAATTTGTTCTATGCTTACAATGGCTAAGTAGAAGCATGGGAGAGAATTGAAGAGTTTTAATCAATTTTTGTTCTCCATTGTTTTTTTTATTTTTGTTCAGGGTTCAGAGCGGAAGTTGGATTCTCTTACCTGAGATTAGGACATTGGCACTTGTACTCTCACCAGCAAGGCTGAATTCTTACAATGGCTTTGATTTTGTTTTATTTCCTCTTTCCTTGAACGTTCGGTGCATGATCCTTCTCAATATTTTGCTTCATTTTTGGATTTAATGAAACATTTGGCTTCCATCAAATTTGTCTGTTAGTGGGTTCTTTTGGTCCACATCTTTTTCTCATCTATGCTGTAAGAATGAGGGATATTAAACCATCATTTTGGAATATGAGCATGTTTTGATGAATGCATTTAGTCCTTGTCCAAGGCATTTCCATTAAACATCAGAACTTAGGATTTTGTTTCTACATATACTTACATTTAGACTGTTCCCCATGCTTCTCCGAATTTTGCATCATCAGGAAAAAGTATTCCTTAAGAAAAGTATTTTACTATAAAAGGGATGCAAACTTTGATTGCTGAAAATATTTGCTGCAAATTTAGGAAAATAAGTATGAGGATCGACTCATATATTCTACTATAAATATTTAGGCCTGACTTTTCTTATAATTTTTTAAAGAACAAAAAATTCCTATAGCATTGTGATGTATCTCCCCATTTCATGAATAAGGTTTTAATGAAACACCTCCGTCTAAATAAAAATCCCCCCCCCCCCCCCCCCCTAACATTTCATTTTGGTCGATAGTTGTTGATTTCACTATGTTATGTGTTTCAATAAGAATCCTTTGAATCTGTTATTAATTTGATTATTGATCTCGTCATTTAGTTGTTGATTTGAGGTCTGGAGGGGTTTGTAATTTGCTTCAGGTTACTGATTTGAAGGATTCAGTTGGCGTTTCGAAGAAGGAGCTGAGGGATACCATGAAGTAAGCTCTTCAAACTCTACAGGATAATTATCCTGAGTTTGTTTCAAGAAATGTGAGTCTTTTTCCCAATTAAAAGCTCACCTTTCTGATTGTGATATTCTTGCATCAAGTGCTGAAGTTATTTCCTATTTGTGAAATGTGGCTATATTCACGGTTGATTTTTTGTGAAACATGTATGTACATAAGTTTATATGTATGCATAAGTAAGTACATTTGTATGCATTATGTACGTATAAGTTTGAATATTATGTATATGCATTTGAGAATTATATTATGTTTACTTTAACTTTGGGTAAATGTCAAAGGGTGTTGGTGTTGTTTGTTGGTTAAAGATACTAAGACTATATACTTTTTTATGTTTATTCTATTATGAATTATTTCGCTTAGTTTGATTAGCCATGTTGAGCGTTTATTTCAATTGGACATTCCATTCACAAGCTTTTAAAATTTATAGAGGTTGATACACAGAAGTGTCCTTGTAACAGATTAATTACTGGCGGCAGTTGTCCTGAAGCTATAATATTGTATTACTTCATCGTTTTTTTGTTTGTTTTTCGTATTAAAGTTATCATTTTAAATTGTTTCTGAATATTTGGCAAAGCATTGTTGCTACAAGAGCTTAGTTGCAATCTTTTTTCCTTTCACAGGAAAAGAGTTTTGAGCCAAGTTATTTCTTGAATTTCTTTCATGAACATTTCTGATGTAAATAAGTATTGAAAAACATCATGATGTATTTAGATCAAAATTATTATTGTGCTTAATTGAAACCATTGCTTCTGTTAAGAAAGATGAGTATTTTTTTTCTTTCTGTGCCAAGCCATTGCTTAATTGAAGCCATTGCTTGATGGATTATTCTCTTTCTGTGCCTATGCAGGTGGTAGCTCATGAGCTCGCTCATAGCTCGCTACCGGCTGATAGTCTTGAAAAGCGACTTTGCTACGATCGTTATGCTGCCAAATTTTGGAATGAACTCCCAATGCACATGTATAAAATAAAAAAATTAGAAGTAACACAAAGGATCAACAAAACTAACTGTACATAACCTCCGACGCTTACTTAATAACAATGAGATTGTATGCAGCTGTATAAGAATTTAACAGTAAAACAAAACTCACATATATGTTCTGATAAAAAGTTCCCACAAAGAGAACATTATGAATCATGCTCAGAAATGTTAAATCTGTTATGCTTTGATTCGAACCTGTTTCCTTTACCTACAAATTATAAACAAGATCACAAGAGATTCCTAATTACAAATCACCCCTCTATTTATGAAAACAACAAATCAGTCCCAAATCTAAAAAAGAATTTCAAATAAGCCAATCAAACATTGAGATTTACAAATCAGTCCCTCAAAGTTTACAAATTACAAACCAGCTCCTATGACATCCTAATTTGCAAAAAATAGACCCTTAACTTTTACAAATCAATCCCATAAATCTAAATATTACAACTCATACATCAAACTTCTAAAAATTACAAATCAGTCCTTGAATTCAAAATTTTTAATTCAGTCCTCAAACTTCTAAAATTTACAGCTTACCCCCCTGAAATCATGAAATTGTTGTTCAGTCCCAAAGATTTACAAATTACAGTTCACCCCTTCATGATCCTTGAAAGTTCAAGTTCCTACAAAATTATAAGAGATAAGCTCAAAATATGTTAAAACTGCAAAAAGAACCCCAAACTTATGAAATTCATAAGTCCAAAAAAATAGCAAATCAACAAAATGCTAAAAGTGTAAAAATATGCAGAAACTATTAAAATTCTATATATCATAAAATTCACAAATATTCAAATCAAACTGGACCGTAAAGTCTGTAAAGTAAAATATAAACTCACCCAAAACCGAATTGATCAAAATCCAAGTTCAACTCCAAGTTCAATTCAATTGACCGAAATGTCATTAAACTACAGTCCAAATCCAAGCCTAATCAAAAGACAAATCAAGATTGAACGAAATACCATTTAAACTAAAATTCAAGTCCAAATCAAATAATCGAAATATCATTAAACTACAGCCCAATCCAAACCTAATAAAAAAATCAAGATTGATCGAAATATCATTTAAACTAAAATTCAACTCCAAATCAAATGACCGAGATGTTGCTAAACTAAAAACCAAATCAAAATTGACCAAAATGTCATTTAAACTAAATGATTGAGATGTCTCTAAACTAAAAAAAACAAATCAAATTTAACCGAAATGTCATTTAAACAAAAAAATCTAAATCAAACTAAAAATTAACTTGACCGAAATGTCATTTAAACTAAAATCCAAATCCAAGTCTAAATCAAATGACCGATATTTCGCTAAACTAAAAACCAAACCAAAATTTTTTTTTGAACCTAAAAACCAAACCAAAATTGACTGAAGAATCATTTAAACTAAAATTCAATTCCAAATCAAATTGACCTCTGTGTCACTAAACTACACCCAAAATCAAATCAAATCCCAAATTAAATCAACCCCCATCCAAATCAATATCCATCTCTATATGTCCTGCTGGAAGCATGTTTTAAGTTTCTTTCCAAATTGTATACTAGGGGTATGCCCTTGCTTAAGCCAGGTAAAATTATATTATTTTAATAGAATATTCATGTTTCTGCTGTGAGTTCTCTTTAATAATTTGTTGACTCTTAATCGAAGGTGCCTCCTCGAAGAGGGTAATTAACAATAGACTCTTGAGTCTATTAGAAGTCTACGTGTTCCTCGAAGCCTCACTTTGGGAGTGATTCAGACTCGTAGGTAGATGAAGTGGAAGAAGATGAACATTCTAATAAGGTTTCTATGGTTAAATGCGGTCCAGAAAGAACGTATGAAGATTATTCAGATGTTTCATATGGAGAAGGAGTGTCATCTCTTATCTTCTGTAACATCTCGAGCACCCAAAACGGCGCCATTAATACAGTAAGATATACTGATTATGACGGGGACGCCACCAGGTCATATGAAAGATTTGGATGTCATCAATTCCTCCACAGTAAAAAATCTGGAGACATTCTATGCCTTGCCACTGAAAAATGGCCAAAGAGGAGCTCTGTTTTATAAATCTAACTCCATAAATTCTTGGAGAAAAGATTTGATTAGTTTTAAAGAAAACAATCAAACAAGCATAGAAGATGTGAAAATTCTAAAATACTACTCCAAAATATTAATGGAATTGATAAAGAAAGATGGATGCCCTAAAAAACAATCCAAAAGCAAGCACAATTCTTTTAAAAGATATTGAATCCTCCTCAATCACGATCAATACGAGCAAATGGTTGTTCTTCTCACACCAGGAGTTTAGGATGTGTCCTTCCATTAGTTGAAACATGTCAAATGATAACAATTAAGGAAGCAAAATCTGAAGTAAACAGCTCCATTACAAACGTCAATGATGTGATTGCTGAAGCCTTTGAAGCTAATGATGAATATTCAGAAGACCCAGCTATCATAAAGATAAAGGAAGCTCCCAAAGAACTATAAGACGGCGGGGTCATCTTTTACCCGTAGTTCTCGAAGAGACCCACGTCCGCCACCATTTTTTTTATTTTTCTATGATCAGGTCTATAATTTATACCTACATAACTTTGGAGTATAAGTTTATAGTTTATACTCTTGCACTCAAGGAGTGTTGTAGGTTACAGTTTATACTCATGCACCCAAGGAGTGTTGTTGGTTACAGTTTATACTCTTGCACCCAAAAAGTGTTGTAGGTTACAGTTTATACTCATGCACCCAAGGAGTGTTGTAGGTTATAGTTTATACTCATGCACCCAAGGAGTGTTGTTGGTTGCAGTTTATACTCTTGCACCCAAAAAGTGTTGTAGGTTACAGTTTATACTCATGCACCCAAGGAGTGTTGTAGGTTATAGTTTATACTCATGCACCCTAAGGCCTCGTTTGGCAAAGGGTTAATGAAGAGGGGTTAAAGAGAAGGATTAATGTACTTAGCCCATTTGATAATCCGAAGGACTAAATTATTAACCTGTTAAATAAGTTTTATTTTAGCCCTTATGATCAGTTTTAGTGTTTGGGAATAACAATGATTTTGACTATTTTCTTTATAATTAGAAGGGTTAAATCTTATTCCATCTAAATAGGAGCATTAGTAAACCCCTCATTTTGAGGGGTAACTCATTTTAACCCCTCTAGAGGGGTTAACTTAACCCTTCTATATTTTTTATGTTTGGCAAATTATGGAGGGTTAACTCACTTTAACCCTTATATAGATTTGTTGTGTTTGGCAAGTTAAGAATGTTGACCCTATAGTTTTGAAGATAATTTGTCAAACAATTTATCGCTAATATATTCTCTAGTTTTTGTGTTTATCTTTCTCTTTTTAGGTATTTCAACACACGTCAATCAAGCGTTAAAGATTCAAGTTCATATGTGTGGATTTACCTAGGTATATGTTTGGTTTACGTACATATATTGTATGATTATATCTAAGCTCAATATATGTACACTTAACACGATTTTTGACTTTTTCTATCATATAAATAATTTTTCATCAAACGTTGTTACAATAACTTTTATCTCATGTTTACAGCTCTTTCATACTTCATTATATACATATAATATATGCATAATATACATATACATATTTACAAGCCTTATGTCAATTTTCATGTTAAAAAAAAAACAGGTTTTCTGAACACTTTTCAAAAACAGGGAGTTTTTACAAACGAAAATTATTTTTCCAAAAATTCCTTTTCAAACATGTTTATTTCATCATTTAGAAACTTTTCCTAAAGTTTCACTATTTTTGGAATTGATTTGATATTTTTAATGTATTTACAAAACAGCCCAAAAACCTGTCACATAACATATATCAGATTCCGGTCGACCGGTGCGGTCGACCGCCAATGTTAATTTTCCCTGATATGGTTTTTATGTGCTCGTGGTCGACCGCACCGGTCGACCGAGAAAACATCCAGAGACTTTTCCGGTCGACCGCTGCGGTCGACCGACAGCTTTGATTTTTCTTTCTCTGTATTTTTGAGCTTCGCGGTCGACTGGACAGGTCGACCACCGAACTGTCAGAACTCTTCTAACGGCTAGTTTGTACAGCTATTTTTAAACTGGTTTTTTGGTCTTTTACTTATATTTTTGCTGTTGTATTGGGGTGCTATATATACCCCATTACTGCTGTCCTTTCAGATATCCAAGAAATCCAAGTTTTGTGTTTAATAAAACCCTAAGTGTGTTTAAGAGCTGTTTAAAGTTGATTTCATCAATTTGTTTTCAAGAGAAGTTTTTCTACAACAAGAAGTGGCTTTCAAATCCTATTGGGATCATCATCTACTGTTCTTCTTGTTTGAGAAGTTTTCTAAACTCTTATATAGCTTGTTATTTCATTTTCATTTCATTTAGCTATATTTATTGAGTTTCATTCACTGTTATCACACACACTTATTGAGCTTAATATTTTCATACCATATAGTGTGGGTTGTGGGGTGTGACTTAGTGAGTGTGAGCTTCATTGTGTTCTCACTTGTTATTTGAGAACAAATCATTGTATTTAACTTTTATTTGTGAGAATCACTTGAAATACACTTGTACACCAAGAGAAGTGTGAGGCGAGAGACGGGGTCGAATCCAATAGGAGTGGCGTCGGTTGACGAACCTAGGGAGAGGTTGTAACCGAGCACTTGAGGAGGAGGACACGGGCTAGGTTCCTATACTTAGTGTGTAAAGTGTGATTGCATAGTGTTTGTTGTGTGAGAGTTTTCGGTGAACTTGTAAACCGAATGTGTAGAAGTTCCGGCTTCCAAACCGGATTAAGATAATGGATATCTCCTCGAGGTGAGGAGCGGGGACGTAGGTCGTGGTGACCGAACCTCGTAAACATATCGTGTGTTTGTGTTTTGCTTGGCTTATATTTTATTTGTGCATATTCTTATTGTTCTTCTTCATATCTATCTCTTGCAAGAACATATTGATCAATATAATTTTAATTGGTAATTAATTGGGGTTAGATTAGCATAAGACCCTAATCACCCCCCTCTAGGGTCTAACAATTAGTATCAGAGCTTGGTGCTCTTTGATTTAAGGTCTAATCGCCTTGAGTTAAAGATCCAAGTTATTGTATTTATGCTAATCTAATTTTGATTGCATTTTGCTTCTTGCATATTATCTTTATGGATATATATGATTCATCTAGTTTAGGATATGCTATTAATATTGCTCCTCGTTTGGATATTTTTCCTATGCTCAATGGCGTGTTAGATTCAAACTTTTTGTTCAATCTAAACAATTCGATTTGTGGGAAATTATTGAGGATGGCTATGTTGTTCCCATTTCAGAAAAATCCAAATGGTGTGAGAATGATAAAAGATTGTTTAATATGAACAAGCTTTTGTTAGAATATTTGATTAATGATTTTCACTCTTCTTTTTCTAACAAATTTGCTAATTTTGATAGTGCTTACGCTTTATGGAAACTTATTGAAGCACATGATGGGAAATTGGAGGCTATTCAACAAGCGTTGGAAAATCCGGCTTTGAGTTCTAAGGAAGCCTCATCTCCATGTACAATACCACTAGGTGATAACCCTAGTGAGGTATGCGATAACGATGATATTATTACTTTTAATGAACTTACTCTTGAGTTTGAAAAATTACACAATTGCTATATTGATGTAAAGAGTAAGTATGTTAATATGAAATCCACTCATGAAACACTAGCCACTAAATTTAATTTTATTGCAAATGAAAATATAATTCTTAAAGAATGCAATGAAAATTTGAAAATTGAAAATGCTAGTTTGCTTCATAAAAAACGTGATGCTATGTTAGAAGTAGATAAATTAAAATCTATGATGAGTAATCTTGTTTATCCTACTTCTAGTAGCAATGCTTGTATGCACAATGATGAGTTGAATCAAATGAGAAAATGAATATCTACCTTAGATTCGACACTAAACACTTGTATTGCTAATAATAAAAAGCTTATGGACTTATGTGCAAAGTTCAATGTTAATTCTTCTAAGAAACCTATTCACTATGCACATATGTATGACAAAATTCATAAATGTTCTATTTGCGGTCTTAAAGTCCATTTAGCTCAATTTGTCATAATGCACCAAAAATTGACAAGCCTATTCATGATTGTGCATCCCATCAAGCTTCTTCATCACATACACATGTACACACACATAGTGTAAATCATAAACATGCTCATGTGTATAAATGTGATTATTGTGGTCGTTTTGGTCATTTGGCCATGTTTTGTTTCGATTTGAAAAGAAATTCTCGTTTGCAAAATAATTACAAAGAAAAATCTATTTTTGCAAATAAACCACGTGCATTCCATTTTGGTCAACGCAAACCATTCAAACCTCTATATTGCACAAATTGTAGTCGTATGGGTCATGTTTACAATTTTTGCTTTGATCGTATCGGTGCACAAAACACGCCCAAGCGAGTTCATAACCATAGGGCCTTGGATTTAAATGATAAGGGTCATGTCCCAAAGTTTAGTAGTACCAAAATGATTTGGGTACCAAAATGATTTTTATATCATTTTTGTTATTTTGTTTGTTTTTATTTTTGCTTTTGGTCTTTAAATATAAATCTTTTTGTTTAGCCAAAATAAATTATTTGTATAATTTTATAGCTAAAAACATTTATACATATTTTATAAAACATTTAGTATATTATAAAACAAATTTCTTAAAGGTCTAAATTGAAAAATCCTCAAAGTCAAATTTTTTCATTGCCTGTGCACTTTATTTTCTCGCGGTCGACCGACGAAGTCTCTGTAAGTTGTTTCGGTCGACCGTGTCGGTCAACCGCCAGAAAGTTTTCAGCCTCGATTTATAATTCTTATTGGGTTTCGGTTTTTTTACTGATGTATGCTTTGAAACCGATATCATCTCCACCATTGATCTAATTATTGAGTTGATCCTAGCCTCTTGTCTCATCTCTCAAAGACCCGACTCCTCATTTCTTCCTCCCATTTCGAAATTTCCCCAATCTAATCAAATTCCCCACGGTCGCCTGCTTCAATCGTCTGCCAATCTCACTAGGTTCCTTCCTCCATCAATTTCTTTTGGCTATTGCTAGGTAATCACTCTCTCCACTCTTGATTTCTTTCCTTAATCTAATGTTTATTTTCTCAATCTAGGATTTCTGTTTTAGGGCAGTTCTTAATTTGCTCTAAATTTTTTCTTGTTGTTTCCAGGAAGTTTATAATTTCTAAACCCTAATCTATCATGCCTCCCAAAAAGAGATCAAAACCTGAATCTAGTTCCTCCTCTATCAAAGCTTCTCATTATGAGGATTATCTGTTAATTAAATCCCTAGTTAAGAAATATAGGGAATTGTGCAAACTGAAAATTCTTCCAACCAGATATATCAAATATATTCAGTTAATCATGTATGACACTCAGTCGATTCTTCATAATCTTGGGTTGGCTAGATTGTTAGATGAGCAACATAAAGTTCCTTATTATCCTTTTCTAGTTTATCTGTTTTATGCCAACCTATCTGTGTCATCCTCTGCTGATGATCGTCAGACCATTACTTCATCTGTTAAAAATGTTGCAATATCCTTTTCTGCCAACAAACTTGCGGGGATTCTTAAAATCCCAACAGGTGACGTTGACCTTATGTCTATTGAGCTTGGTGATCCAGCTGTGAACCAACTCTTGTTTAAACCCAGTTGCACTTATCCTATGAACAATAATTCTCTTAATCCAAATGCCAAACTTATTGCCAGAATTGTTGCTCAAAATTTGATTCCTAAAACCGGTAGTTTCGATCACTTTGCTTCTGATAAGATAAATGATGTATACGTCATATTTGCCAAAATAAAAGTAGATTGGACAAATGTTTTTCTCAATAACATGGCATCGAAGCATGTCAAATTCCTACCCTTTGGCTCCTTCATCACCCTTATCCTTCAACACTTCGGTGTTGATCTCACCCATGAACCCAAAATTGAATCTAAGATAGATTTCTTTGATAGGGTCTCTCTCTCTCGTATGTAACTTTCGAGCTCCCTATCTGATCCCGTTGTGCCATCATCTTCTCGATCTAGAGCTTCCACCTCTTCCTCTTCTGATATTTATGACCGTCTGGATCGTCTTGAGACTCAGTTCTCAGGTGTTCAGAAGCAAGTCTCATCTATTCAGAGGGACATTAGGACTATTCTATCCTATCAGCGTCAGTCTCTTGGGATCCCGGATCCCTCTTCTAGTTCTGAGTCTGGCTCTGAGGAGGGCTCTGCTGATGGATCTGATTCTGATGATGGATCGGGCTCTGGCCCTGCTTCTGGTGATGATAGTGATGGTAACGGTGATGATTGATTTTACTGCTTATTGGAGTTTTTATATATTTCTATGCTTATGGTGATGTTCCTTTCTGTGTTGTAGAACTTGATATTTATGTTTGAGTGTAATAACTCTATATTTGTGTGGAACTACATGACTCTTTATGTATGGTTTGCAGTCTTGTGGAACAAAATATGTCTGTTGAAAAACTATGTAATTTCTGATGCTTAAGTGATATTTTGTGATTTATTGTGTTAGTTTATCTTTTCTATGATCAATGCATGGTTGAAACAATGTTCATGTTTTATTTGTGGAAAATAAGTTGCTAATGATGAGTTCTTTGATTTATATACAGTTTATGATTGTTTTTGATGGATAATTATTGTTTAGCTCCTATATATGCTCTTTAGTTGTCATTTATTCCATTTGACAGGGGGAGCTTTTGGCATATATTTGGTTTTCTATCTGTGCTTATATGCAGGGGGAGCATTGCTCCTATTTTTTTTCCCTTTTTGATGTTGTCAAAGGGGGAGAAAAATCCACATATGTTTTATATATTCATTCATATTCATATATGGTTTATGTGATCATTCATGTATGATTTATTCATGTTTGGCTTATATGTGGGTTATCAGTTTATAATTCATATTCATGTATAAATTGTTTGCCATCATCAAAAAGGGGGAGATTGTTGACCCTATAGTTTTGATGATGATTTGTCAAACAATTTATCGCTAATATATTCTCTAGTTTTTGTGTTTATGTTTCTCTTTTTAGGTATTTCAACACACGTCAATCAAGCGTTAAAGATTCAAGTTCATATGTGTGGATTTACCTAGGTATATGTTTGGTTTACTTACATATATTGTATGATTATATCTAAGCTCAATATATGTACACTTAACATGATTTTTGACGTTTTCTATCATATAAATGATTTTTCATCAAACGTTATTACAATAACTTTTATCTCATGTTTACAGCTCTTTCATACTTCATTATATACATATAATACATGCATAATATACATATACATATTTACAAGCCTTATGTCAATTTTCATGTTCACAAAAAAAAAAAAACAGGTTTTCTAAACACTTTTCAAAAACAGGGAGTTTTCATAAACGAAAATTGTTTTTCCAAAAATTCATTTTCAAACATGTTTATTTCATCATTTAGAAACTTTCCCCAAAGTTTCACTATTTTTGGAATTGATTTGATATTTTTAATGTATTTACAAAACAGCCCAAAAACCTGTCACATAACATATATCAGATTCCGGTCGACCGGTGCGGTCGACCGCCAATGTTAATTTTCCCTGATATGGTTTTTATGTGCTCGCGGTCGACCGCACAAGTCGATCGAGAAAACATCCAGAGACTTTTCCGGTCGACCGCCACGGTCGACCGACAGCTTTGATTTTTCTTTCTCTGTATTTTTGAGCTTCGCGGTCGACTGGACAGGTCGACCGCCGAACTGTCAGAACTCTTCTAACGGCTAGTTTGTACAGCTGTTTTTAAATTGGTTTTTTGGTCTTTTACTTATGTTTTTGCTGTTGTATTGGGGTGCTATATATACCCCATTACTGCTGTCCTTTCAGATATCCAAGAAATCCAAGTTTTGTGTTTAACAAAACCCTAAGTGTGTTTAAGAGCTGTTTAAAGTTGATTTCATCAATTTGTTTTTAAGAGAAGTTTTTCTACAACAAGAAGTGGCTTTCAAATCCTATTGGGATCATCATCTACTGTTCTTCTTGTTTGAGAAGTTCTCTAAACTCTTATATAGATTGTTATTTCATTTTCATTTCATTTAGCTATATTTATTGAGTTTCATTCACTGTTATCACACACACTTATTGGGCTTAATATTTTCATACCATATAGTGTGGGTTGTGGGGTGTGATTTAGTGAGTGTGAGCTTCATTGTGTTCTCACTTGTTATTTGAGAACAAATCATTGTATTTAACTTTTATTTGTGAGAATCACTTGTAATACACTTTTACACCAAGAGAAGTGTGAGGCGAGAGACGGGGTCGAATCCAATAGGAGTGGCGTCGGTTGACGAACCTAAGGAGAGGTTGTAACCTAGCACTTGAGGAGGAGGACACGGGCTAGGTTCCTACACTTAGTGTGTAAAGTGTGATTGCATAGTGTTTGTTGTGTGAGAATTTTTGGTGAACTTGTAAACCGAGTGTGTAGAAGTTCCGGCTTCCAAACTGGATTGTGATGGTGGATATCTCCTCGAGGTGAGGAGCTGGGACGTAGGTCATGGTGACCGAACCTCGTAAACATATCGTGTGTTTGTGTTTTGCTTGGCTTATATTTTATTTGTGCATATTCTTATTGTTCTTCTTCATATATATCTCTTGCAAGAACATATTGATCAATATAATTTTAATTGGTAATTAATTAGGATTATATTAGCATAAGCCCCTAATCACCCCCCCTCTAGGGTCTAACAAAGAAGGGGTTAAGTCTCCTTAACCTCTCTCTTAACCCTTTGCCAAACGGTACCTAAGAGTGTTGTGGGTTGTAATTTATACTCATGCACCCAAATAGTATTGTAGGTTGCAATTTATACTCATGCACCCAATGAGTGTTGTAGGTTGCAGTTTATACTTATGCACCCAAGGAATGTTGTAGGTTACAATTTGTACTCATGCACCCAAGGAGTGTCACTTGATTCAGGAAATGGCCATTGATTGGTGGCATTGGTCGCTCCCCATTTGCATCGATTAATTGATAAGCCCCTCCTTCGAACACTTTTTCTATAACATAGAGACCTTCCCAATTTTGCTCAAACTTTTTACCGGCATGGCAAGTAACAATGATTGTTCTTCATAGTACCAGGATCATTTCACGCTCCTTGAAAGTGCAAATTCGCGCCAACTTGTTGTAAGCCCTCTAAATTTGAGCCATGTACAACTCTAAATTTTGTTGTGTTTTGAGTCAAACTTCATCTAATACGTCGAGTTCATCTAGATGAAGTCTAGCATTTTCTTCAGTTGTCAATCCATATTGAATTGCTATTCTTAGAGAAGGGATTTTGACCTCTAATGGTATCACTACTTCAGCCGCATATATGAAAGAATATGGTGTAGCTTGAGTTGGAGTTCGATATATAGTTATGTAAGCTCATAAAGCTTCCAGAAGTTTGTCGTGCCAATCACTCTTGTTTTTGGAAATAATTTTCTTGAGGACTTTACATAGGGTTTTATTGAAAGCTTCAGCCAAACTGTTAGCTCTTGGATTGTAAATCGAAGAATACCACCAATTGATTTTATGTTGATCAGCAAACCTTCCCAACTTGAAACTTTTAATTGCAGGCCTATTGTCGAAAATAATTCGACGAGAAACTCCAAATCGATAAATGACATTATTTCTAAAGAATTTGACGACATATATTGCTTTCACCTCTTTTAGAGCTACTGTCTCTGTCCATCGAGAAAAATAATCATTTGCTGCCAAAATGGACCTATGACCACCTGAAGAAGGTGGGTTAATTGGTCTAATAATATCGATTCCCCACATATCAAAAGGCCATGATGCTATTGTAGGGTGTAAATAATTTGGAAATTGGTGAATAAAACCACCATGGATTTGGCAAAGATGACATTTTTTGACATATTCGATTTAATCTCTTATCATTGTAGAACAATAATAACCGATGTTCTTTATCTTGATCTTCATTTTAGGTCTAGATTGATCCCCACCACGGACTCCTTCATACACTTCTTGCATCGCATATTTTATTTCTGTCGGGGATAAACATCGGAGTAGTGGACCGCGATATGACCTTCGGTACAAAGTGTTATTTTCGAAAACAAATTGTAGCATTGATATATTAAACACTATACTTGACAGTTTTAGTCTTGCAACTTGCACTTACAACTCTACATTATTTACCCCTATCAACATGGGTTGCACATGGTTAATTATTTTGATTGTTTCTTTTAAGTTTATATCTTCACTATGATTTTTGTGGACATAATCAATTTACAGGTTGGATTTATTTTGTAAGTAGAAGAGAAAGTTAATCAAAATGAAAGAAATTAAATTTAGAAGATGTTATGGAGTTCTCAATTGCCAAAGTGTAACCCTTTTGCTAGCAACGGACGAGTGTACTTTTGCATGCAATGCCCCAATCAAATTGGCGAGCAGAGACCAATAAGGATTCCAACTTCACCAACTCGTCAAGTCAACATTACTTCATGTCGACTCAAATGGTGGAACTTGTCGGCCCTCTTGTCAAAGATGACTTGCTACGAACCCATTCGACCTGCTATTCGACGCCTCATAAAGACGACTTGAAAGGCATTACTTCTCAGCAAAGCTAGAAGGCGACTTCAGCCTTGAGCCTCTCCCGCTGACACAATGTTGACATCATATTCAATGCTTGGTAATCACCATCATACCTCTAGCTCTGATAGCCTTCATAACTCATCGAACCACGTCAGCACCGTCATGCATCAGGATCGCTTCACATTTAATGCTAAGGTGATCTCTCCTCCACTCGCCGATCGGCACTTATAAAGTAAGTTCTGGTGCAGTCGACAGCCTATACTTCTTTATTGTCATGCTGTGCTCGACCAAAGTGTCCATTCTACCCATATACCATTAGTACAAATAGAGGTACCATTCTAACAAAAAGAGGACTCTTTTCTTGACTTTTGCTTCATCTTCTTAAGCAACTTCTGGAAATTATACTGTACACACAAGAACTTAGAGTTTTTAACTTTCCCCACTCAAGTTCACCAGCTGACTTAATCATTAGAGGATCCACGGAGGAACCAAGCTCCGTCCTCTCATGAGTTTCTACTTGTGTAGGCTTCAACCACTCAACTCAGAACTGGATATTCAGGGAAGGAAGTGGCCACTGATCAATCTCACCTCCATCCAACTATTTTAATTGATTGTGTGATCATTTAACATCAATAGTTTGATGTCCATCATGGGGCTACTTTCTTTTTTGAGAAAGCATATCTGGTTCCGAGCATGGGTCTGATCAACCTCACCTTGTAGAACTATACTAGAGCTATGTTACTCGAGCTCAGCTTGAAGAAACAGCTCATTAAATTTTTCAATCTCTGTAACAGCAATTCACTACCTTTACTAGCGAACTTCTCAGTCGGCTTCCACAGCCATAGAAAGCTACCTCAGCTATCCCCCTACCTTCTGGAGACCTAAGTCGAAGACTCTCCCTCCTTCCATAGCACCGCAAGTAGTCCTACCTCGGACTCCTCATGCTACTGCCAAGCAGTTGAGGGATCGTGTTGAGTATGCGACCTCGCCACCTCATCGGTCAACTCGCCCTAAAGAGCCTTGTCGATGTCTTCTCTCTCATCAAGAAATTACTGGCAAAAGTCCTGGCCCTAGTCGCCTTAGGGACCATACTAGATGAGCAGCCTTTAAGACTCTCCTCCATCATCGTGCCTCCCCAACCCCTTCTATTACCATAGGGGCCTCTGGATACGGTCGGGTCTACAGACCAATCACAAAAGCCATTAGGGGGAACATCCCTCTTTCAGATGACCTTATGAATGCCCCATGTGAAAAGTTCAAGATGTCTCACGTCGAGAAGTATAAGGGCGAGGGAGACCCCTCTGAGCTTGTTCAGAACTACTATGATGTGATGAGCATGCTCCAAGCATCGGAAGCAGTCATCTATCAATTCTTCCCCATCACTCTTTTGAGGAGTGCTAATCTCTAGTGGAACTCTCTTGAGAAGAAGTCCATCAGCAGCTTCTAGCAGCACAGTCGGAAGTTCATCCACCACTTCTTGGCTGACACCAAGCAGAAGCTACCCCCTCATGTATTGATTCAAATGAGGTAGGGGCCCGAAGAGAGCCTCGAGCCTACTTCAAGAGGTTCCAGATGAAGAGGTTGGAGGTCAATGACCTAGGTAGTGCGGTCGTTATGTCTGCTCTAGTGGCTGGCTTGCAAAGCAACAAGTTGGCCGACTCGATTGCCAAGAACCAAGTTGCCAACTATGAGCAAATGATGGTCAAATCTCATGAGTACATAGACATGGAGGATGCTTGAGCTTACAAGGCGTCAGCTAGAGCTTCCGAGACCTCCACAGCCATGTCTTCCGCACCAGTGCCACTTGCATCACCCGCACCAGCAGCAGCACTGATGGTGGTGCTGACACCAGAGTCGGCTAGAGGCCCCCCTGCAAGGCAAGAGTGGCCAAGAGACCTCTAAGAGTTGACTCCCACTCTAATCGGTCTAACAGAAGGGACCGACTGAGGGACCCGACGTAAAAATTTGCTCTCACAGTCCTCAACACCTCCCTCGTAGAAGCTCTCACCATGGTCCAAAAGGAGGGACACCTCAAGGAGCTTGCTCCTAAGATGATATCGGATCCCAATAGCGGTAACATGAGGCAATTTTATCGTTACCACAAGGATCATGGTCACCTCACCAATGACGGTCGTATCCTCAAGAGGGACATTGAAGATCTGATCGAGATAGGGTACTTGAAGAGCCTCGTCTCTCAGAGAGGCCGTAGGGAAGCAGCCCCAGCCAAGGCGGATAGAAGATCCCGCTCGCGATCACCTCATCCTCGATCACACCAAGATAGCCGACCCCCAGAGCCCAGCCATAAGGGGGTCATCAATATGATCAGTGACAGTCACACTGTTGGAGGGTCATTTAACAATACCCAGTAGAGATATGCTAAGAGAGCGTTACGGGTCGACCAAGGCAATAAGAGGACAAAGGCGGAGGAATCTATATCTTTTGGGGACGTCGACCTGCAGGACGTAGAGATGCCTCATGACGACTCCATCATCACAACAACAGGCATAGATGGCTACCAGGTGAAGCAGATCATGGTTGACATAAGGAGCTCGGTGGACATCTTGTAGGTCAACCCCTTCAACCAAATGGGCATCAACAAATCTCGCCTGCTCCCTTGTAGAGGCCCCCTCATCGGATTCACCGGCCACTATCTTTTTCTAGAAGGGATAATTACTCTCCCCCTAACTATTGGAGAGTACCCTAAGCAAACCACCATCCAAGTTTAGCTCCTGATGATGAACCTCAAGTCAGCCCATAATGTCATTTTGGACCGAACAACCCTTCATCTTATGTGGGCCGTTCCTTCAACTTATCACCAGATGATAAAGTTCCTAACTCCTAATGGAGTTAGAGTCACCAAGAGAAACCAGCAAGAGGTCAGGTCCTGTTACGTTCTCTCGACCAAGGGTAAGGGCGCACAAGATGCCTTGTCTATTGAGAAAGTTTCCCTCTAGTTGAAGAAAGCAACGGAGTGGTAGAGGACAACACTGGTGGAAGAGCTTCAGGAGATACCAATCGACCGAGAAGGATTGAAAATAGTCAAGATTGGATCCAGCCTAGTCGAGCCCTTGCGAGGAGCATTGATAGAGTTCTTAGAGGCAAATGCTAATGTGTTCACCTGGGGACCCAAAAATATGTCGGGAGTCCCCCCGAAGTGATAAGCCATGAGCTGGCTGTTGACTGGCACACTAAGCTTGTGTGACAAAAGATGAGACATCTCAGCACAAAATGCCAAAAGCCAGCAGCTGACAAAGTTGAACGACTTCTTAGAGTGGGTTTCATTCGTGAAGTCCAATACCCGTAATGGTTGGCTAATGTAATGTTGGTGAAGAAAGCGTTGAACAAATGGAGGATATGCATGGACTTTACCAACCTCAACAAAGCTTACCCTAAGGATAGCTATCCCCTACCTTGAATCGATCAACTAGTCGATGAGAGTGCTGAACATAAGCTGCTTAGTTTCATGGATGCTTTCTCTGGCTACAACCAAATCTTCATGGCTGAGCATGATCAGGAAAAGACCTCCTTCATCACCAACTTGGGGACATACTATTATAAGATAATACCATTCAGATTGAAGAATGCCGGAACTACATATCAGAGACTTGTCAACAAGGTCTTCAAGCACCAGATCGGACACAATCTGGAAGCTTATATGGACAACTTGCTGGTGAAATCGAAGCAAGCATCGGCCCATATATCAGACATGGACGAGACCTTCTCCACCCTCCGGTGCTAATAAATGAAGCTTAATCCCGCTAGGTGTGCCTTTGGGATGCAAAAAGGAAAGTTCCTGGGGTTCATGATCACCTAGAGAGGTATAAAGATCAACGCTGAGAAGATGGCCAACATAGAATAATTGCACGAGCTGCGAACCTTGAAGGATATCCAGAAGCTAAATAGAAAGATAGCGGCATTAGGCCACTTCCTCTCCAAATCTACTGAGTGGAGCCTCTCATTCTTCAAAACTCTAAGGGGAAGCAAGAACCTAAAGGAGAGCATGACATGGATGGCTGAATGCAGTACAGATTTTTAGGATCTCAAGGCCTACTTGAGTAACAAACCACTGTTGAGTCAGCCCATAGGGGGAGATACATTATACCTATACATGGCCGTCTCCTCCGAAGCCGTCAGCTCCGTCCTTGTTCGAGAAGAGGAGAACATTCACAAGTCTGTTTACTATGTAAGTCGAATTCTAAAAGTGGGCGAGCTCAACTACTCCCTCATAGAGAAGGCTGCCTTTGCCCTCATCACCACTGCGAGGAGAATCTATCCTTATTTCTAGACACATGCCATTATTATGCGGACAAGTCCACCTCTGAAGAAAGCATTGGGCAGCCCCACAACTTTTGAAAGGATAGTCACCTGGGTAGTCGAACTTAGTGAGCATGATGTGTAGTTCGAACCCAGGATGACAATCAAAGCTCAAGCCTTGGCTGACTTCCTAATTGAGTTAACCTCGCCAAGTGATGAGCCAGATGCCCCTTCGATGTCAATTCAGTTAGAACCTCCAGCACCTCTAGCAGTCTAAGCATCTGGTCCACAGATCCATCACATTCTAGAGTATGATTCACCCGAATTCACCTCATGTTCATAGTTGAAGGTGGACGGGTCCTCCGAAGAAGCCGACAGTGGAACAAGAGTGGTCCTGCGCAGTCATGATGGGCTGACACACGAGCACTCTATTTCTTTTAATTTATCAGCCTCAAACAATAAAATCGAATATGAGGCTCTTCTTGCGGGCCTTCGAGCAGCACAAGCACTAAAGGAAGACTGTCTCTGTAAGGACCGTGAAATTTTGATACTAGTTAAAATAATTTTTTGGTATTTTAAAATATTTAATTATTATTTTTAAAAGAGTATTTGTATTTTTCTCAATTTCCTATAATTTTCTTCGATTTAAAAACCAAAATTATATTTATTTAAATGGTTTTAATATTTATAAATTTATTTCGTGCACTAAAATTTTCTAGAGTTAATTTGTTATGTTATCAGTACTATTACGTATTATTTTAAATAATATGTTGTATTATTAATATTATTACGTATTATTTCGTATAACACTTTGTATTATTAATTACGTATTTTCGTGTATAATTTGTTGTATTATTTCAACTATTACATATTATCTGTTGTATTAGTATAACTTGTACGTTTTACTATGTATATAATTATCCCATAATTATTGGATTTTAAATATAAGTAATTATATTTTATTTATTAATTATTCTTCGTTTAATTGTACAATATGTGTATTTTTTGACTATTTCGTATCAACTGTTGTAATAGCACAACATGTACGTTTTTAATTGTAGATAATTATTCTGTAATTAGTTTAATTTTTAAATACCCGTAATTATTTATTTAAATTATGTTTGTTTTATTATCCCTAACCCTAACCTAATATAATATATATATAATGTTTATTTTCCCACTTTTGTTTTCTTCCCCAAAACCGCCGCCAGACCCCCCCCACGTTCTTTCTCTCCTCTTCATCTCTCCCTGTCGAGCACCCCCGCTCGTCGTCAACCTCCGCGCCTCCCCGCCTCCTGTCCTCCACCCTCCGGCCACCGCCTCTCCACCCAGCGCCGCCCCATCTCGTCGCCGGCCACCTCCACAAACCCGCCCCAGATCCAGCGCCTCCCTTCACCAAACCCAAGCTCCACCAACGCTGGCCACCACCTCCGACTCCTTAGCCCCTAACTCCGCCGCCGCTCACCACCAGACCGAACTCCTCTTCACCGCCGCCTGCACCTCTTCCCCTTGCTCCCTGTAACCGCCTTGAGAGCATCCCCGCCATCCCCTCCGAACAGCCCCCTCCCTTGATCGCAGCTCCAAGCTCCGCCTGCCTGCACCCCTTCTCCGCCTCTCAGACCCAGCCGGCTATCGACGCCTCAAACCCCGCCGTTTGCCGTCCTCAGCGACCCCCTCAACCACCAGATCCTAGTCGCTGCCGACCGCTGCTCCTCCCCGCCGAGCCTCTCCTCCACCAGCCTTCTACCTACAACCGCCAAACCCGCCACCTGTTCGACGATATGCCAACAGCCCCGTTGAACCCCGTTAAGCCACTCAGTGATGACAACCACCCTCATCGCCGCCCGTCATCAGACCCCGCGGTCTCGTAGGCAAGATCCCGCTTTCCATGATCTGTATTTCCATTATTTATATCTGTTAATAATTAATTTTATAGAATAGAATGCGATATGTTATAACCTGCGTGGGATTGTTTGCTGAAGAATATTAATTATATTATAGTAATATGATAAATAGCATTTTCAGAATAGTTATAGTGAATTAAAGAATTTATGTCAGCAAAAGAATCGTTTTTAGATAATTATAATAATTTAAAAGAATTTATTTTAGAAAATGATTTAGTTTAGATTAATTGTTAAGCGAAATAATTTAGAAAAAGATTATTTTCTGATTATGTAGCTGCTATTTGTGATTTATAATTCTTATTTTGATTATTGATATGCTATGAGATTATTGCACATGATTAGTTGCATTGATTGTTTATTGTTGTGATTAAGAATTATTAGGAGTTTATGACTATAGTGACCTGTATGACACAATTAGGATCTAGAATTTCGTGTGCATTTGACCTGGAATTACGAGAATTGGGATGAGAAGTCTTGGTCTATGTGAGCGGTTGTGTTTGTTGATATATATTCCGGGCTCGCGCTGGTGAAGTTTGTGTAGTCACCGGGGTGGGTCTGAGGAGATGAGATTTGTGATGGTGGTTGTATTCCGGGCTCGCGCTGGTGAAGTTTTTGTTGTCACCGGGGTGGGTCCGAGGAGTTGTGATATCGAGATTATTGATTATTTTCCAGGCTCGCGCCAGTGTCTTGTTTCGGTCTGGGGTGGGTCTGAGGTATCGTGATATGTGATTATTGATTATTTTCCAGGCTCGCACCAGTGTCTTGTTTCGGCCTGGGGTGGGTCTGAGGAGCAGGGGTATTGAGATAGTTGATTATTTGAGATGAGTGATGTGATGGTTAGTTACATGACCTTGATTCTTGACTAAGTATGAGTCTTGTGAGATGTAGGCCGGTTGTGTTTCTTTTCATACATAGATCGGTATTAATATTTAATTATTTATAATTTGAGACATATGGTATATACATGAGGGTTTCCTTGTTTGGATTATTTTGCTCGACGTACTACGTCTCGAGTTGTAGATTTTTAAATATTAATTCCATCTAGTTGTATGACCTTGTTATGTGGATGATTATAGTATGGCTAGCTGTATGATCTTGTTACTCGGATGTTTATGTTTTCTCCTGATTGTTATACTCTAGTGATGGATTATATCTAGCTTGTTAGTATTTCAGCTGCATGTTTCTATTTGTTATTACTGTCTTTGCATTGGTCATTCGACTGTATTATTATTTTCCCGAGTGGGATCTTGCCGTGCGTCATGCACCTGACGTACACCTGTTTTCTCTGGTGTACGTCAGACTTAGGAGAAGAACAGGTTCAGCAGGAGCCAGAAGATTCTCAACAGGAGTGCCTTGTAGATAGAGCAGAAGAAGAAGTCGAGGTCTAGTCGTCTCTTTTATTATATGCTGGTCCTTGTTTACTTTTGTAGTTCTTTCTATTTTCGTTGATCGATGTATCTTTGTACTTCTTCAGTATTCATTTGTTCAGATATGTTTAAGGGCATGTTTGACCCGTATTTTATGTCTTGAATGATATTCATTTGTGATATGTACTATCTTATTCTGAGTTGTCTTTATATTCTTGCTATCTGTGATCGGGGACCTGTGACTTCGCTTTGTTTTATTTCCAGACGCTTAGCGTATTAGATTGAGAAGAAGAGGTCTAGTACTTATCTCTCCTCAGTCTAATACGTCGTGGGCTTGTTCACGTTCCGATTCCCCTGTATTTTGGGAAGCGGGGCGTGACAGTCACTATATCTTGGCCAACTCGCAGTTGGTCGTCCATCAGGTGAATGGACGATCTGCAGCTAAAGATCCAAAGATAGCCTTATATCTCAAAGCTGCTAAGGAGCTTTTGACTAGTTTATTAGATTTCAAGATAGCTCAAGTCCCTTGTGCTCTCAAAACCCGGGTGGATACCCTTTCCAAGCTCAAGTTGACAAGCTTAAGAATCAACTCGGGGTCTGTCTACACCGACACACTCGGGCGACCCAGCATCTCCAAGTCACTAGAGACCATCATGCAAACTAAGACGCCTATCATGCCCTATTGGTTGGATCCTATTGCTCTCTATCTAACATAGGGTACCTTTCCTGAAGATCACATCCAAGCCAAACGTCTACAAAGGATCTCCTGCTGGTATCTCATGATCGATGGATAGCTCTATTAGATGTTATACTTGAGCGATGGTCTAGGACCCTATTTGCGGTGCCTTCGGATGCTAGAGGCCAGCTATGTTCTCAGGGAGATTCATGAGAGCACATATGAAAACCATCATGGGGCCTGAACCCTCATGTAGAAAGTCATCCACCAAGGGTACTACTACCTACTATATTGGCTGAGTCAAGGTGACTCGTCTCTTGGTGTAAGAAGTGTCAGGTTTGCTCGTCCATCCCGTGAGTAGCGGCCACCGAATTAACTTTCATTCTGAGTTCCATACCATTCGCTCAATAGGGGTTGGATTTGCTGGGTCCTCTCCCCTAGCTTCGGGACAGATGAAGTTTTCATTGTGGCGATTGACTACTTCCCCAAATGAATTGAGGCCGAACCACTGGCCAAAACTGGTGAGAGTAAAGTCACGAGTTTTCTATGGAAGTCCATTATCTGCTGTTTTGGTGTGCCTCTGTCCTTTGTGACTAACAATGGCACCCAGTTCAACAGTAGAGGCTTCCGGAGCTTTTATGAGGAGTACAACATTCACCTCAAGTTCTCCTTCGTCACCCACCCTAAATCCAACGGACTTGCAGAGGTGATAATCATATTTTTATTACAATTTTATACCCTCATTATCTATTTTATATGAATAAATATACTACTAATAATTGTTTTTATCTTTAATTGTAGGTTAATCAAAAATAAAGCTCAAGATCTCTTTTCTCATCAAAAGCCCAAAAATATTAATGAAGAAAATAAGCATCAAGCCCAAAAGCCAAAAACCCAAAGCCAAAAACCCAAAGCCAAACAAAGAAGAAAAATACGGATAGCAAAAAGAGGCATCTGGGCATCGATGGCAGCATCGATGCCACCATTGATGCCTCCATCGATGCCCCCATCGATGCTGATGAAACAGTTATGTATCTATGGCTAAAATTTGATTGTTTTGGATAAGATTTCGATCCAATGGCTCACATTCATTAATGTTTACTATAAATAGGGGTAGAGAGTAAGGGGTTGAGGGTATAAAAAATTTTGTATCTCTATTTGGAGAGGAGGGTTTCTCTTAATTGAGAATACCTTTCAATTTTATAACTTTTTGTTACAATCAATAAAAAAAATTCACCTCTTCATATTTTTCTTTTCTTCTCTTTGTTTGATGATGAAGATGAAGATGTGATGAAGATGAAGATCAAGAGTGAGGTTTGCTTTCATATTGAGGCTCCCTATTGGGTGGTAAATTTCTTCTTTGTTAATATTTTTATCTTTTTATTTTCTTGCTTAAATAGCCAAGAGGCTAGAACCCTCTTGCCTTAGATTTAGTTTATGCTTATAGAGTAGATTTATTTCATGCTTATAGAGTAGATTTATTTTCTCGCATTTAATTCTTATAATTTATTTTATAGTTTAGTTTTTATAATTTATTTTGTAGTTAGATTTTATTTTCTTGCACTATTCACCTTGAGGCTAGAACCCTCATGGGATTAGTTTTTATTTTCCTTTATTTTTATATTCTTTGATTCGCCTTGAGGCTATAACCCTTTAGAGAATTGCCTTTTCTTTTGAGGTGGGTTAAATTCTAGATTCCTCATATATTTAATTGAACCATCATTCTTTTCTTTCTTTATTTTTCATTTTTTTTATTTTCATGATTTTTATTTCCTTTATTTTCCCTTTCTTTCCTTGTGATTTCATTTATTCTTTAGCTATCACTCTCAATATCATTTTTTTACACACAATCATTCTCATTCTCTCCACCTCTCCACAATCACATCCATCATCACTCCTAATTATCACACACACAACATAAGAACTGAATCTAATTTTCTCCTATAAACACCTTCCTCATGGGATCGATAATTTTTTATACTATAACTTGATTAGTTGTGCACTTGTAATTTTTGGTATATGTTTATACCGCATCAAGTTTTTGGCGTCGTTGCTGGGGAAGGTGCTTAAGTAGGATTTTATTTATTTTGGTTCTTTAATTTGTGTGTTTTCTTATGAAAGAACTACTTGGAGATTACAGATCAAGGATTGGAGATTAAGGATTTGGAGATTCGCTTGTGGTAGTAAGTCTTCTTCCTAATATTTTTAATTCCACACATTTAGTTAGTTTATCACAATTAGCGACAATTAGGATCTAAAAAGAAAAAAAGATTTTATTTTACGCCAACCATAATAAAATTCACCATCCCCTTGAATAAATACTAACAAGATAATAAATTCAAACAAGAGCTCTCTTTTCACTTTTGTTTGATTGTTGACCATAATAAAAAAAGTTTTTCTTTTTATCATCCTTTTGTAGTCACTTTTAATTCCTAGGGTTGCATTGCATATATTAGTAGGAATTCACCAAGTGATTTGAGCATCTTGATTTGGCACACACTTAAAAATATTCTTAAGGGAAAAACCCCCTAATCAAGATAAGGTGAGGTATTTCATCACCCTTTTCTTATCCCACAAATCACTAATTCCTCACTACATAAATCCAACCCTCTTTGCAACTTATTAGACGTTGGCCTCTAAGGATTCGAGCTCAATAAGGTACAAGAAATTCCTGGGGGGGGGGGTTAGTCACCTAGAACTTTTTAAGTAGAACTGAGATAATTAGTAAAGTGGGATAATTTTTTGACACTGGGATAATTTAGTGGAACAATGATGGGTAATTCTTAAAGTGGGATAATTTGGTAGGATAATTTGGTGGGGGTAATGGTGGGTATAAATTACTATTATTAATAATTGTATATTAAAAATAATATAATATTGATAAGCAAATTCTAGTAATAACTATAAAATATAATGCAATAAAGCATCACTATTCATCTCAAATAATAAAATAATTTACAAATAAATAAAAATCTAAATCCCTAGAGTGACTCGATTTTCATCATCACACATAGCTTCTATCATCCCACATGGCATCTGCCATAGAATTTCTCCAAGCTCCTACAGCTGCTCGTTAAGTCTGTAACTCGTCTTCTTTATCGGAGTCATCGTCTGCATCAGTAACATTTCGCGGAGCTTCTAGTGGAGGATCATAAATTTCGAAGTTCAAATCTCATAACATCATAAAGAAAGAAAAATAAGTATTTTTCAGCCATTAACCCTTTGGACCAATGTTATCATGATCGTTGAAACCAAATCAGCAAATAAATGAAATGTACTCAGGAATCATCCATGGCCGCTAAACAGATGATCGACAGATGAACTATAAATATCCCAATCAATTTACTGAGCCAATTTAATAATAATAGATATCACCATTAACCATTTAGCATCTAATCATCAATGTGATCGCAAAGTTGCTTTCTAACTTATAAAAAACATAAATAGCCCGTATATCTTTAGTACTAACCCACCAACACTATATTCTTAATCTAAACCACTATTGTGGAGAGAAAACTTAGATCAAACAAATAATAATAAAGTAATTTAATGTCAAAAAGCTATCAATAAAGTAATACATCTTGAAGATAATAATAAAAGATCTAATCATCACAAAAACAAAGTAAAGACAGAAAAATGAACGGATAATTGACTTCATGACAGAGAAATTTTCTAGGTGGAGAAACTAACAAAGAGGGAGGGAGGCGGTGTTTCACTTTTTTTCCCAATTGTATTCTTTCAAATGTGTGGGATAATTTGAGAGAGGAGAACTTATGGTTATATATATAGGTAGTATAATTTGTGGGATAATTATGACCAATTATCCCAATTCTAATTCTAGTAGAATTCTACTTGACTAACGCACCAAAAAAATAATACAGTTCTAGTTCTATAAAAGTTCTACTTGACTAACACTATAAAAAAATATCTCATTTCCTAGTTCTATGTGACTAACACCTTAAAAATTTATCCCACAAATTATCTCAGTTCCAGTTTTAAGTTCTAGATGACTAACCCCCCTAAGTGAACCGGTTTAAGTTTTCTTGGATTAGTTGGTGTCCAAGGCAAGGTTTAGGGATTGTGTAAAGCGCTCTGCAAGGAACGAGGCACTTAATTGATATTTGATCTCGCTCAAGTACTATCCTTATATGGATAACTAACCGAGTAAAACTTTGATCTTTTCACTTAAGGAATTTTTGGTTAGGAGCTGGTCTAGCTAAGTTAGGCATAACCCTAGAGTTTAGAGTGATTACAAAGTGATTGTTTTTTATTTGTTTTAGATAGGTTTTTCCTTTTTTTCTTCTTTTTCTTCTCATTATAAAAAAACTAACTTTTATTTTTCTTTAAAAAATTAGAAAAAGAATTTGATTTGGTGTATGCGAGCGTGGATTAGGGACAACACAAATCGTTTTATCCATTTTGAGCCAATTTTTAAAGACATGACCTATCCTAATGCACCAGTTCTTTAAAATATGTGTTATTAGAAAAGACCAGAAAAAGAAGATGAGCCTGATTTTATTTTTGAGAAATTTTTTGGTGAGGAGCTAAAAATTTTAGAAGAAGTAGATCAGGTTTGTCAGAATAAGGAAACTGTGTTAAACATTTGCTGTTTTGAACTGGATTTTAAAGAACTCTTTCTTAATGAACTTAGATTCTTAGAAAATAAACAAAAACCAAATTTTCATACATCATCAATAAATTTTGAGGAAATTGTTAAAAAAGAATTGGTTGTTAGAGGACAAACCTTCATATATCAAGAGTCTAAGTTCAATAAGAAATTCAAAATATATGACACCAATAATACTTTACTTTGCTACAAGAATCATTGAACATCCTGAAATGTTTGGAGTTTAAGCACATCATTAATAGGGGTGGCAATTTATGACCCGACCCAACCCGACCCGACCCGACTCGTTTATAATGGGTATGGGTTGAATTATATGGGTCGGGTCATAAACGGGTCAACCCAAATTTACTAATTTATTAAACGGGTCAACTCGGGTTGACCCGACTAACCCGTATAACACACCGACCCGAATAAGAAGTTAACAACCAGCAACCCAGCAACCCGATGCTAATTATCCAATCTTAATCATAAACCCTAAAAAATATTCACATAACAGCAAGAATCACCGGAGAGGATCTGAGGAGGTGAGCTAGGCCCCACTTGACCTGGCCGCGGCGGTGGCAAGGATCCTAGCGGCGGTGGCGGCAGTAATGAGGACGACGATAATCAGTTAGGCTCCGGACTAAGAGTTGGTGGCTGCTGGTATTGTGCGAAACCCTACATATTTGATGACAAACAAAGAAGAACAGACTCACACACAATCAACCAAAAATCTACCTTATTTTAGTGTCCCATTGCTTTACTTTCTGCTCTTGTTTTGTTTTTCTAAGTTGTACTCACGAATTCATAGATAGTTTGATAGTTTTTATTCTAACGTAATTTGCTTTTCTCTCGCTTTATTGTTTTATTTACCGGTTTCCTATTAATCCAGCAGCAGTGACCATTATTGTATAGGAGTGGTTTAAAGCTATTGGACTCGTCCCTGAGTGGCTTTGGTAGCTTTTTCGTTTAAGTTTATTTTACAGCAGTAATAGTAGTTTACGCAAGGTAAATACTAGCATTCAGAGGCCGATTACCTTCTCGCTCCAATTATTTAATCCATCAAATCACCTTATTGTTCTATTCGAGTGCATTTTTTACTCATTGATATGGGTCGGGTCGGGTAACTCATTTAATAAACGGGTCAGATCGCATTAACCCATTTATTTAACAGGTCGGGTCAGGTCATACTTATACGGGTCGGGTCAACTATGACCCGACCCAACCCGACCCGACCCGACTCGTTTGTCACCCCTAATCATTGATTATTTCATGTTGATTTTATTTAAAATAGGGGATAATTTTCAACAATAAGGTAGGATTCGATGTAGAATATAAGTTCTTCAGGTTGAATCCTTCATTCTACATTCTTTATTTTGTTTTGTCTCATAATAATAAAAATAATTTATTCTTTTCTCATTTGAGAGTTTCTTGTTCAGTTGTAAAAAAGAGAAACAAAGAAAAAAGGGAAAAAAAGAAAAGAAAAAAGAAAAAAAATTTGAAAAAAAGAATAGAATTTTAATTTCATCCTCCTCAGACCAAAGGTAATTGCAGATTTTTTATCCTCCAAGTCAACCAACCGAATATAAGTACTTCACTTCTTATCTGTATTACTTTGTGCATCATAGAGTTTACATTAAAAACAATGTAAAATTTAAGTGTGGGGTTGGGAATTAGTTTTTTTCTTTATTTTACCTTTTTAGTTGCATTTATGTCATATTTTTTTTCCTTTTTCCTTCTTTCTCTTCTTTCTTTCTAAAAAAAGATTAGAAAAATATTGTCACTTACCAAATTGATAGAGTTAAGTAATAATTGATTCATTTGATAATGTTTAAATTTTCTAATCCCTAGTTTGTTATGTACTCAAGTTTACCTTTTATGATAACTCTAAATAAATTTCTTAAGAAATAATTTTCAAAATAGTATACTTTACTAAAGCCTTAACTTAGATTTTTAATTAAAATAATGAAATTTTTACATGTTTAACTTAGAGTTGAAAATAATTTTTCAAGTTGTCTTGATTTACATATTTTTCAGAATATATATATGTAAAAACTAACCTTGCAAACGAAGAGTGTGGAAAATAGGCACCAAAAGAAAAAAAAACTCTTGAATTTAAGGTGATTCTATCTTATAAATCCTAAGTTGACTGAGTAATTAAGCCCAATGAGTATTTCTATACTTAATGACCTATACTCAATTGGGTTGGGATTCATTAGTCTAAAACTCGTTAAATGATCACTTCGAAAACCCAATTAAATAGAAAAAAATCACTAAGAATTAAAGAGTGAGAATATATATATATATATATATATATATATATATATATATATATATAT
>BQKN01065405.1:0-52855 GCA_022839385.1 Asparagus kiusianus
TATATATATATATATATACCCACATATTGTAGACAAACATATATTAAGAGACAAAATTAAGTTCCCGAAGCAAACTTGTAAACAGAGCAAGGACATGGAATTATAAATCAGAAGGAACAAAATTCGTCCATCTACAGAATACAAATCTTAATAGATACAGAATACAAATCTTGAAAAGCAAAGCAGACAATTGAATTTCTTCTCGCATTTTATCAATAAAAAATAACTAGAAAACAAAAGGAAAAACATAACAGGGCTAGAAAACAAAAGTATTTGGACATATAGAGAAATATATAATGGAAAAAAAATTGCTGTAAAAAAAAATTGAAGTACCTCAAGATTGTTATTGGAGAGATCGAGCTTTGTAATGGCGGCAAGATTAAGGGAAGAATTAGGGAGAGAATCGAGATATAATCCGCTCAAATCAATCTTTTCGGTTTTCTGATGATCCTTCTGATCCATTTCCTCTCTCTTTGTCTCATTCATCCTCATCTACCACCCAACAATTCAAGCAAAAACAATTTGAACTGAATTAAAACCACAAAGAAAAATTTGTTAAAGAAAATAAAAGCGGAACCTTTGGGCTCTCTCCCTCTCTCTCTCGAAAAATAGGAGGTGGGGATGAAGAGAGAGAAACAGAGAGCTGCATTTATAGAGAGAGAGAGATGAGAGGGGCTTGGTTTGGCTTCCAGGTACGTACGGATGTACCGTGCGAAGAGACACGTGTGCATGACGACGGTGGCACGTTGGTGCCTATTGACAAGTCAACGCCCGTAACTTAACGGCCGTCCTCTGACTCCTCTCTCTCTCTCTCTAGAAATGGAGAATGTAATCTCGCCTAAAAAGATATAATTACTCCCTCTCTCTCTCTCTCTCTCTCTCTCTCTCGAACGTTAACTCCTTTTTCTCCGTAGCTATTTACGATGGTGCCCTCCAGTGCCAGTGACTCAGTCCACAGTTTCTATTTTTGGGAAGCTTTTCTTGGAAAATTCTGTTTTTGGAAAACTGTCTGCATTCACCCTGCTGCTGCTCACCCGTGTGGGCCTTGCTTTGTAGTGAGATGTGGGATTTTTGGGACCCATGTTGTGCTTTGTAGAAGGTGATTGCTTTGGAGAAGGTACATCCAATTTAAACTCATTTTAAGTGCTTGGAGTATTTCATTCAATACTCTTTTGGCCATGCGTCGGGGGTAGGTGTGCATTCGGGCCGGATATGGTTCGGGTATGATGCTTATCATATTCATATCCGCTTACCTAAAAAATAATTCTAGAAGCAAAACATTGGCTAAACTACAATATTTATATATTTTGTTGATCTGTTGTACCAACTTTGGTATTGATAAGGTAAATATAGTGGAACACGGTGACAACAAGATCTAGAGTTTTCGTCCAGAGCATAATTTTAGCCACTAAACGTCATGTGGCTTGTCACGTGATACTGATGTAGCTTCCTACAGATTGTCGCGCTCATTCGTTTGAGTGTTTTTTCTCCTGCAAATTAAAGCTCAAAGAAGTAAGGATTAAGTTAGGATATTCTTCTTGCTCCTAGGATTAAAATAAGGTCAAGATAATTGAAAGAAGAGGGAAATTTTGGGTTTTTTATAAAGGTTAGTTAAAATCCCGCTTAACATTCGTCACATATATATGCTCAAACAAGCCATGTAAGACACACGTGACGAATCACGTGAGGTGATCTTGTTGAACTCTTGCTCTAGCCAAAAAATAGGCCTTTGTTGTCACCATGTCCCGCTTTATGTATCTTATCGTTGTCGGTGTATGAAAATAGTCCAAGTTAGTACTTAGGGTCAAAAAAATTATATTAATCTAGTCATTTAGTCTATGAACATATATACAGCTTACTTAAGTAAAAACAAAATGGAGAAAAAGATCATTATCTCATCAAAGTAATCTATAGGTGGCGCAGCGCGGAAGTGAGAACCTCAGAATCCACCAAGAGTGTTTTCTGAATCCACAAAGAATGATCTCCGAATTCTCGAAGAATTTCTAATCCACGAAGAGAATATTGAAAGAGTAATTTTATTGATAAAAAAATGTTATTCTCCTTTGGGGTTACATGACTCTTCTTAAATAGAAAAACAAATAAGACTCCTAGTAAGACTAGAATTACAAAGAAATAAAAAGTATCAAATTCTATTCTAAAAAGACTCCCTATAATATAGGAAACAAATCATGAATCAAAATTACATTTGTTCCCTAATCTAATTGGACTCTAATATTAAATTTATTTCCTAATCTAAATAGACTCCAATTTTGTTACTAAAAATAAACTAGAAGCTGGTTATTTTTGGATTTTAGCTAAAACTAGGCATTACTGATGAGATTTTAAAAATCAAACAATCTGGTTGGCTCTGTCTCATCGAGATAGACGATTTACATATATAATATGTCAGAATTCGTTTTTCAGATTAAAAAATATGATTGTTTCTTTGTAGAAGTTAATAATACGTGTAGCTCGCGATTCTCCAAATTCTCCATGAAATTATCCGTTAAGCATCCTACATCAGTCTCCCCTTGTTAAAAGAAACTCAACCTGAGCTTATATTTGTTAGAATAGTAGCTTAATTGATAAATAATTTTCTTCTTTTGTAACAATTAGCATCTCTCTTGTATGTAGTATTGATTTTCTTCATTTGTTCTTTTACCTCCTCTGCTAGGACTTCTTTTGTATCAAACTTGTATATGAATCTTTTCCATGACATGTGTATGTAACTGGCAGCATATGACTCTGTAGTCGACATGAAAAACTCCTCCAAATATTTTTCTTGTTGCTTCCCATATTCTAGTGTCAACGATATCATCTCACCATTGTTGAAATTATTGATGACTATTGCTCCCAAAAAATAATTTTCTTCCTCATACTCCATACACAATTTTTTCTTCTCCTTTATCTCAAGCTCTCCACCAAGCAATGCACACATACCATCAATTGCTCCGCTCTCTATTTTATCATTCTCCTCCATCGGAACAATATCAATATATGTAACATCACTCACGATATCATGTAGAATATTCATATTCATTAACATATCATCATCAACATCAGAAACCTTAGAATGAATCTTGATGGTGGCAAAATCTTCCTTTTCAAGGGTGATCGAGCGTCTTGTTGTTTGCCACTAGAGAAGCCTTCTCCTTAGCAATCTCTATTTTAAATGCCTTTGGTTCTATGATTAACATAATTGATAAAGTATTTATTGGTGCTTCCTCGGTGCTCTTCACAAATCCAGACTCTTTCTCAGAGATGAATTGAGATTTCTTAATTTTTTCATAATCATAACTAGTTTGATAACTCTCTAAAAACATCCATGATCAAGGTCGTATGTCGTTCTGCTTAAGTTCTCGCTCTACCTTCTTTGCTAGATGGACCGTAGCGGCTAAGGTAAAAGAATCTTTTAAAGACACCTGACATTTCTTGTAGTTAGAAGATAAGAAACAGTCTCTCAATAATTTCTTCATCTTTACCCAAGTTCAAACCGGATCCTTCCCTTGATGGTATCGATTTATTAATACTCCATCCCACCATGCAGATGTTTTTTCTTTAAGCCTGTAGACCACTAGTTTAACTTTTCAATCTTCTGGGATTATCTTATACTCAAAATACTTATGCACTTTTTCAATCCAAACAAGGAAATCATTAGCATGAAGCTTTCCATTGAAGGATTGTATTTTTAATCTTCCAGTGTCATAATTGTCCTGTCTTTGGTGGTCTCTGCGATCATAACCGCGACCTGAGGCTTCATAGTCATCACAATTGAATTCATCGTGTGGAGTTAAATCACGTCGTTGGCGACCATCAACGCGATTTCGAACTCCTCCCGTGTTCAGACGCTCCATTGTCGACGCAAGTCGTTCTATGATAGTCTTCATCTGATTAACATCGGTCTTCAGCACGTCAAACTCAGTTCGAGAAAAAGGGGCTTCATCACCTGCCATTGGATCGGAGGGACAAGGCTCTGATACCAATTGACGTAACGCGGAAGTGATAAGCTCGGAATCCACCAATGATGTTCTTTGAATCCACGAAGAACGATCTCCGAATTCACGAAGAACTTCGAATCCACGAAGAGAATATTGAAAGAGTAATTTTATTGATATAAAGATGTTATTCTCCTTTGGTGTTACACGACTCTTCTTAAATAGAAAAACAAATAAGACTCATAGTAAGACTAGAATTACAAAGAAATAAAAAGTATCAAATTTTATCCTAAAAAGACTCCCTATAATAGAGGAAACAAATCATGAATCAAAATTGAATTTGTTTCCTAATTTAATTGGACTCTACTATTAAATTTATTTCCTAATCTAAATAGACTCCAATTTTATTACTAAAAATAAACTAGAAGTTGATTATTTTTGGATTTCAGCCAAAACTGGGTATTACTGATGAGATTTTAAAAATCTGACAATCTGATTGGCTACGTTTCGTCGAGATAGGCTATTTACATATATAATATGTCAGAATTCGCCTTCCAGATTGAAAAATATGATTGTTTTTTACAGAATTTAATAATACATGTAGCTCTCCATAAAATTGTCCGTTAAGCGTCCTACACTCCTACATCAATAGGGAGTTCACTGCATTCAAAGAGATTAATGTATTTGTCACGGGAGATTAATGTATTTGTCGCGGACTAGGCCCTTCAAATCTCGAAAGACATAAATGCGATCATCACATTAGTGATTCCAAGTCCAAATTCGATGAGCTTTAGATATGTTTTTTATATTAAAAAAACACCTAATATATCTAGTGGACCTAAAACTATTATTTTATTCAAATTCAATTATTCGGATCAGATTCTCGGCGGGATAATGAGTTAATGACCTCCATATAGGTATCAACATTCTATAAATGATAAACATAGCTTTAAGCTAATGAATGGATGGTATATTATCTTCTTTTGCAATTTTTAATTCTGGCAGTAGAGAATCAGCACAATCCTCATCTGATTAGTAATTTTAATGTCATAATCAAGTTCTTTTTAATCTTTTTCTCAAAGATCAGTTCTTCATTTTTGTTTCTCTTCTTCTTCATCTGGATATTTATCCTACAAAACAAAATACCGAACTTTTTCTTCTCTAATAAGGAGAAATACAAATGACATATTGATTAAATATTCTTAGCTCATTTCTAACTAAAGAAATGAAACATTCTTTTTCTTTTTTGCTTTCTCAAATTATAATCATACATGACAGAGTTTTTAACTTTATTTTTTTTCTCCTTTCCCCTATTATGCCTATTCATTTGTATGAGTAGACATCTTGTGTATTTTCCAGCAATATTTGCTATTTTCGTTCAAAAGAATAAAGACGAATTCTTCCTCAAAGAGAAAAGGTGAAGAACATTATGCAACTCTCTCCTTTTTTTTCTTTTAATCTACTGATTTCGGATAATTATGTAAATTATGATGGATTTCTTTCTTTCTCATTTACTTTTTTTAATCCATTTTGATAATTATTTAAATGTCTCCTTCAATCTAACATCATCATGAAAATTGGACAAAAGAATATGCTCAGTTTGATGATTGAAACAATTCAGTGGTGTGAAAATAAAATGGAGAGACAAAATACTGATAAAATTTTCCGCTTATGCAGCATACACTGTGATCAGAAAAATTCATGTACAAATTGTTGGATATTTTATTGAGAAAAGACAATTTTACAATTAAAAATGAGCGTAACGACTATATATTATGGGGAACGTTACGGAAATTTATGGCGAACGTTATCGTATTAATTGCAAGTTTTTATAACGGCTCTTTCCAACCCCTATATAAATAGCCGTATGTTGAGCTCAAAAGATATAAGACAAAGCTTTCTTCTCTCCTTTGGTTTTAAAAGAAATTGTTTTTCCCATCTCAAATTTTTGTTATTATTTCTATGGGCAATTTTTTTCATCTGAGCTGAAGCTCTATACTCTCGTTCGAGTACAGAGGTCGGCCATTTCCAGGGGGTTTTACCGCTAGGGGGAGATGATCATCTGCGTCAGGGCGATAGGCGAGTTATCAATCTTCTAGGGCAATAATTACACGACTGCTTCTCGTCAGGCCTAATATTTTTTAACTTATATTATTTATTTCAGATTAATTGTTTATTTAATTCGGATTTATTTTATGTTGTAATCTTGTTTTACAGATAATTTCCAACAATCTAGAAGATTGATTTATTTTATAGATGTAAATTTAAAATCCGAAATTAATTACTTTTAATTATTACATATTTTTTTGTTAATTTGAGAAAAAATTAAAAATAAAAATAGTTACTGTCCACCAAAACGCTATGTTTACTGTTCATAAAAAAAATCTGCAGATTGCTTGATTATTTGCTTGCTTATTTGTTAATTAACATTTCATATCAGTTGCTGTTATTTTTTTTAAAAGGTTACTGTTCATTGGATACTTTTATTATTCCAAGGGAAAATATTTTCTGTTACTGTTCATTTAATTCTATTACTACTGTTCATTGGATTGATTAGTTAATTAATTTGTTACTATTGATTAAAACTCGGGAAAATAGTTTATTAAAAACATTATTGTTCATTTTATTGGAAACGCTACTGTTCATTTTAAAAAATGGTTATTGTTCATTATTAAAAATAAATAAAATTTGTAGTTAATATTTTTGTTAATTTAATTAATTGCTAATTACTTTTAACTTATAGTTAATAAGAAGATGCATGTTGCATCGTGTATTGCCTAATGTTAAATGTTAAATGATGTTGATCAATATCTGAGCAAACCAAATCAAGAGGTGCATTTTTTTCTTTCTATTTTATATGGTGAAGTATAACTTAAATCTTCAAATATAAAGATTCTCTCTTTTATTACATTATGATGGATATTCATATGTCATATTATATCATTTGCATTTGTTACATAATTAATTACAAGTTTTATGCTAGAATGCACTTGTAAAAAGCACGTGTGTAAAAAAATAATATGTTTAAGAGATGGTACTAGAAAATGACCACGTAAATTTGGAAGGTCTCTCTTATAGGCAACCAATATAACTTTGGAAGGTCTTTCTGTAGGCAACCAATTTAAATTTGGGAGGCCTTTTTTGTAGGCAACTAATGTAACTTTGGAAGGTCTTTTATAGGCAACCAATTTAAATTTGGAATGTCTCTTTTATAAGCAACCAATTTAAATTTGAAAGGGCTTTGTTGTAGGCAATCAATGTAACTTTGGAAGGTCTTTTTTGTAGGTAACCAATTTAAATTTGGAAGGTATCTTTTGTAGGCAACCAATTTAAATTTGAAAGATCTTTTTTGTAGGCAACCAATGTAACTTTGGAAGGTCTTTTTTGTAGGAACCAATTTAAATTTATAAGGTCTCTTTTGTAGGCAACCAATTTAAATTTGGAAGGTCTCATTTGTATGCAACTAATTTGCAACCTCTTATAAAAGAAAATTTTTAAAATTATGCATATGAAGTATGAAATATATTTTAAGATACGAAATCCTATTATAAGGTTCTCTTTAATGCTTTGCATGTATCTATTAGTAATGTCATTCATATATGTGCATATGCATGCATGTGAAGATATAACTAAAGTATTTTAGTTCCACTTTATGGGCCAAATTCTAATCTGTACAAACTTATGTAGTTACATCTCTAGACATAGACCATGGCCTTTATGCTTACATGTTACATGTAAAACTGCTGTTTAGTTTTCTTGTTAATTGATTTCTCTGTCTATTAAACACTAAAGATTCTATTAGCAATGTTGGACTTTAGTTCTTCAACATATTGTGTTCCCAAAGAACCTGGAAGTTATGACAAATCCTTTGTGCTTTTGTTTTCTATTCCTTCCTTGATAATATTTGATCATTACAATTTCTACTTGACATGAGCATATATCAAATTTGTTTAGACATTTAAAATAAAAATGTCTAATTATTATAATCTATTGTTAATTAAAGATTTCTCGATAAGAGACATCAATAACTATGCTAACATGTTTTGATGTCCTATCATTTTAATAGTGAGAATCATTGTATAGCTCTTCATTCGAATACATGTATAATTCTTTCTCTTGAGATTTCAGGAAATGATTAGAGTTGATATAAATATGCTCTGCCAATTAATATGCCTAGTTACAGGAGATGTGATGAATCAATGTCCTGGAAAATCAAATTAAGAGGTATATCTTATAAATTTAATCTTTATGATGAATAAAAGTTCAAAATCATGAAGTTATATTGAAATTAGTCCATCAAATAATTAAAATTGCTATTAGATTCCATTATCCTTACAAGTTATTTCAAAATTAATCCCTCTTCTTGCTACTTATACTATTGCCTTGATAGAGTAGTTTTGAAATAACTTAACGACTAAGGGACCTAAAGTCAAATTCAACAATATGAAGGGCTAATTTTAAAATAACTTAAGAAATAGAGGACTTAATAAATCTATACAACGCCTACTAAGCAAAGTTGTGATTCTGGATTTTGTAAAGTCTAAAAGGAATCTTGTTGATCATTTGACTAAAGGTCTATCCAGGAGTGTGGTTATGGATTCATCGAGGGAGAAGGGGTTAAGCCCATAAGTGAGGTCACTAACAGTTGTAACCCAATCCTTATTTGGAGAAATAGTCCCAATGTTGGTTCAATGTGGTAGAAATAAGCTGGACTAGTGACACTCGTGTGGAGCATCGACCCAGATATATTCATATATCATTATGTAGCATGTGCTACTATCCCTTCTCTATGATGACGATGCTCTTATGATACAGCTGGTTAGGATGAGTTTTACTCTTAATAAGTCCAACGAGTGTATTGTGGAGGGTATTAAATATCCACATGTAGTACCATTTAAGGACTTACCTACGTGAGAGGAACCGTGATGGCCGTGGTTGGGGAGGGGGGTTGGGCTAAACCATAGAAACTCTCATGGGTCGGTTATTGTGAGCATGGCCTTTAACGCTCAACCCGCTTTGCTCAATAGATGAAGACGTATTGTGTGTGTTTTCGTCAATACATGGTTCAAGGGGCCTAATTCAAGGCTTAGTTCATTATGTCCCTCAGGTAGCGATGAACTCACTAAGGAAAGATTCAAAGCCGGAAGCTATCTCTCCCGAATTCACGATATGAAAGGTTGCCCAACCTATATTTGTTTTGTGATTTATTAATTTATCTATTGATTTTGAGTTTTCAATCAATATTTCCTTTTGGGGGGAATATTAGATATTTTATTGAGAAAATGTAATTTTGACTTCATGAATAGTAATAAATTTTGTAATCAAAACATGTTTTAATTAGCAATTAAAAATGATCGTAACAGCTATACATTATGGGGAACGTTACAAAAATTTATGGCGAATGTTACTGTATTAATTGCAGGTTTTTGTAACGGCTCTTTCCACCCCCTATATAAACTGCCGTATATTGAGCTCAAAAGATATAAGACAAAACTTTCTTCTCTCCTCTGGTTTTAAAAGAAATAGTTTTTCTCATCTTAAATTTTTGTTATTACTTTTATGGGCAATCTTCTTCATCTGAGCCGAAGCTCTGTACACTCGCCCGAGTAAAGAGGCTGGCCGTTTCCGGAGGCTTTTACCGCTAGGGAGAGGATCATATGTGCCAAGACGATAGGCGGGTCCTCAATCTTCTAGGCAGTGATTACACGACTGCTTCCCGTCAGGCCTAATATTTTTTAACTTACATTATTTATTTCGGATTAATTATTTATTTAATTCGGATTTATTTTATGCTGTAATCTTATTTTACAGATAATTTCCAACACAAATATATAATAGGGTACAATAAACATGGATAGATTATTATATTTGTGGAATAAATTTTCACAGAGAAGTTTCACATACCCATATTATACAACTCACAATTTTGATTCCCATGCCTTAATATTCTCCCTATACTATTGTTGTAAAATTTTCCGTTAACTACAGAAACCTCATGAACTCTTGGGGAGTTGCAATAAACCTCCATTAATTTTTTTATCACGCTAACCCCCTTGAATTTTGTAATTTCTTGCAGATAACCCCAATGAACTATTTCACATGAAATTTTCTCATTTAATCGAAAAATTAGCACAATCGATTCTAACATCTCATTTGGCAAGCACGTGCCAAAAAAAAGAAAATAATTTCATCCCAAATAGTTACCTAGTTCTCTTTTTAATAAAATTAAGGGTATTCTCCTAGGACTTAGAAGGAAATTTCCATCTTTTTCTGTGGTCATGTGCTTCTCAGCGGCGCTACTATGAGATTAAATGATAAAATTTCAATTAATATTTAGCGGAATAACATAGTTCTTGAGAGTTATGTACCATAACTCTAAAAGTTCTTGGGGGTTTAGTCTAATAAAAAGATTGATAGGGGTTTACTGCAACTCCCCAAAAGTTCATAGGGTTTTATGCAATTAATTCTAAAATTTCCGGCCCTGACCAATGAACTTCATCAAACTAAGCGTTTGAAAAAAAGTTTGTAATTCTTCTTCCTTAGTTGCCTTGTTGGTTCTCTAAATTGGACGAGATTCTCAAATCTTTATTTTCAGTTCAAAAGTTAAAAATTGATAAAGCAACAACAAATATAATTTAATTAACAAAATCTCAAAATAGTTCACAACTTCTGTATATATAGTCAAACATTTTATAATGTAAAAGTTCTAGATATTTTTCGAAATACATCTTATGGTGAAAACCATCAGGAGCGGAATTTATATGGTTTGTAAACTACGTGTCAGATGGCATCTAAAAAACTCATTAGAATTTCATATCATATATAATATTACGTATATATATTAAGTAAGCAGAGAGGATATTATAATTGACATCATCTCATAAATTAACGCAAATGAATAAAAATCTATACAAATTTTGTCAATGGAATGACACACAGAAGAATTGACTGTTATTTATCAATAAAAGAAGAATAAGCAAATTCATTTGGATTTGTTGAGACAAACTCTGGGCTCAACAGAGCAAGGTCCTAGTGAATAGTAAAACAGAAATAATAAAATAAACATATAGATTTATGTGGAAAGCCCCCTAAATGAATTTTAGGTAAAAACCACGGGCAATGATAGAAGAATCCACTATGAGAAAAATTTAGAAGGTATAATCTCTCTTCTCAAGGAGAAACTCTCTCTATTTTTTTTTCTTTCTCCCTCCCTCTCTCTTTCTTTTTGCTCTTAATTGTAGATACTGGGGATGATCTAAACTTAACGCTGGGGATAGCTATATATAGGTGAGTTTGTGGTAGGTGCGCACTGTTGCTACATGTTTTCAGCAAAAGTTGAACTTGTTGTCGAATTCATTATATTCTTTTTTTGATTACAATAAATTCACAGAAAACAGCCATTTTATAAGACTTTTCTACACAACAAAAGAAAATTACAACTCTTGAAGAAAATAACACAATAGTTGTTTATCGACTATTGCTTTTGTGGGACTTTGCCTGTGCCGGGAACGCTTTGGTTCGTGGACCACCGAATCTCAGATCGTGAGAGGGGGGCTTGTGATTCTTTCTTCGTTATCGAAGTCAGAAATGGAAACGATATCTTATCGAAGTAAGATAGTCGTTCTTCTTGAAAACAAGTCTAAGCCTGAATGTCAAGGAATCGCTCCAGGAATTGAAATCTCTGCTCTTTCTGCTCTGGAATGCTCTAACAAATGCTCGATCCTCGTCAGAAGTGACCCTAGGGGGTATTTATAGCCTCAGGGGTCTGTAACTGTAAAAACACAACTCAGCAATAAATCAGTACGGCGCGACAGTGTTTTACTGTCTCGCTGGTCGAGACAGCATTTGCTGTCTCGCCCAGCGCGACAGCAAGTTTGCTGTCTCGCCCAGCGAGACAGTAAAATGCTGTCGCGCCACACGAATATTTTGGCAGTTTTCGCTGTAACTGCCCCTCCACGTTTCAAACTCCGTTATTTTGGCAGTTATCCATGTGATTTTCGCCCACGTTGTTTCCCACGTCTCTCGGCAGTTAATGGACACGTGTAGGGCAGTTATTGGGGTGATTATTTGACCATTTCAACGTTGTAATCAGCACATTTACTGTCTCGCTGGCGAGACAGCAAATACTATCTCGCTGGGCGAGACAGCAAAATACTGTCTCGACCGGCGAGACAGCAAAAGACTGTCTCGACCGGCGAGACAGCAAAAGACTGTCTCGCTGGCGAGACAGTAAAAACAGTGTTTTGGGTAATTTTCCCAGTTTTGAGTGATTTTCTGTGTTTGGATATCTATTAGCATTTTTTTTTACGCCTACACTACAGTGTTGCTATAGTAACATTTAATGGGTATGCGGTTGGTGATTACTGTAGCGGGTAGGTATTTAGCGTAGACACAATAACTTTCCATCAATCTCTCACTTGAAGATTTGATTGAATATCAATCATATTTTTACATCATTTTTTCTATCTTATCATCTTCATGTTGCTCACGTCTCCGACAGATCACAAGAGGATCGACACCAAATAAATTTGTCAGTATTGACTTTTTTGTCAAAAAGTCTGCTAGGTCGCATTTGGTATGAATTTTCTGCATATCCATTGTTCCTTCTTCCATTTTCTCATGAATGAAGTGGTACTAAACTCGAATGTGTTTTGTCTTTGAATAAAAAACTAGATTTCTTACTAAATGCAAAGCACTTTGACTGTAACAAAATAGAGAAATCTTCTTTTTTCATACCCGGATTTTTCCAACACCATCTTCAACTATATTGCCTCTTTACTAGCTTGTGTAACTGCTACATATTCTACTTATGTTATTGAAATAGTCATAACTGACTGTAGTTTTAAAATCCAGCTTACAGCTCCGCCAGCAAGTGCAAACACATAGCATGTGATAGATTTGCTATTATCACGATCACTTGTATAATCAGAACAAACATATCCATTGATAATAAAATCTGATCCCCATAACATAATGCAATATTTAAGGTTCCCTTAATGTATCTTAGGATCCTCTTTACAGCATTCAAATGCTCTTTACCAGGATTCGTCGTGTATTGACTAACCACTCCTACTGCTTGTGCTATGTCTAGTCTTATACAAATCATAGCGAACATTAGACTTCCCGCTACTGATGCATACGGTACTCAAGACATCTTCATCCTCTCTTCTTCACTGCTAGAACTTATATTGGAGGATAACTTGAAACTAACAGGAAGTTGGGTGGAAATTGTCTTACAATATTGCATGTTAAAGCGCCGTAAGATTTTCTTCAAATAATTTTTCTGAGAAAGCTAAATTTTCCTATTAATTTTGCCTTGGTAAATTTGTATCCCTAGAATCTTTTTTGCAGATCTTAAATCCTTCATTTTAAATTCCCTAGCCAACTGTGCATTTAATTCTTTGATCCGATTTTTGTTGGGACCTGCAACCAACATGTCGTCAACATACACCAATAAGATAACAAAGTTATTTTCACCAAACCTCTTGAAATATGTACAAGGGTCTGAATTAAGTCTGTTTTATCCAAAGACTCATAATGAATGAATCAAATCTCTTATACCAACACATCGGCGTCTGCTTTAGACCGTACAAAGATTTGTTCAATCTGCAAACTAAGTTCTCTTTTTTTTTCTTCAAAACCTTCTGGTTGGAGCATGTAAATTTTTTCTTCAAGATTTCCATGAAGAACTATTTTTACATCTAGCTGCTCTAGATGTAAGCCAAATATAACGCTCATAGTCAGGACTATTCAGACTGTTATAAGTCGAACTAGAGAAAAAAATATTTTATTAAAGTCAATACATTCTTTTTGAGTATATCCTTTTACCACCAATATAGTACGATATCATTCCACTTGATCATCGACATTTCACTTGATCTTATAGACCCATTTATTTCCAATGGTTTTTCTTCCTTGTGGTAATAACACAAGTGTCCAAGTCTTATTCTTATGGAGAGCTTCAATTTATTCCTGCATTGCTACCATCCTTAAAGATGTATCTGTGCTATTTATAGCTTCATAAAAAATTAATGGCTCTCCATCATCTATTAAAAGACAATATGCAACATTAATCTCCGTAATATACTCCAAGTGCCAAGTTGGTAGTCTTATCTCACGAGTTGACCTTCGAACTTCTGGAGCCTCAGACTCGACTGGTTTTTGTACATCATGCTTCGATATTGCTTCAGAAGAATTTAAATTATTTGCTACTTGAACAACTACAATCTCTGAGTCCTTTCTTGAACAGTTCTCTATAAAGATAGCATCTCTGCTGATGATAACCTTACGGGCAGTGAGATTCCACAAGTGATACCCCTTTACTCCGTCAGCATACCCCAAGAATATACATTTTCTAGATTTTAAATCTAGCTTTGTAATTTCTTAAGCATTGTACATTACATGCACTAGACTTCTAAATATATGGGCAGCCACATAACATACGATAAGTAGATACACACACCCTAAGTCAGGCTTTGATACCACTTGTTAGGACAAACCCGGAGCCCAATAGAGCAAGGTCCCAGCGAATAGGGGTAAAAACCACAGGTAAGGATAGAAGAATCCACTATGAGAAAAATTTAGGAGTTACAATCTCTCTTTTCAAAGAGAAACTCTCTCTATTTTTCTCCCTTTCTATCTCCCTCTCTCTTTCGTTTCACTCGTAATTGGAGACACTGGGGATGATCTAAACTTAACGATGGGGAAAGCTATATATAGATGAGTTTGTGTTAGATGCGCACTTTTGCTACAATAACATTTAGTGAGTCTCCGATTGGTAATTACTGTAGTGGATAGGTGTTTACTGTAAACACGTTAACTTTCCATCATGATCTTCTCCTAGTCTTCTTTGTGAGGGAAGAAACGACTTCCTAAATTACATCAGTCTATTTATGTCTACGTATATATGATTTATTTTAAATATATCTATTATTGTACCTCTTAGAAAATTGCACTCAATCGTACTTTTTCCAATCATCAATTAAATAATTAGCAGAAATGATGAAAAGAGAAAACTTAAGAGCTGAGTTGACGTCATCAAATAATGCTTGCGTTGGTTACAATCCTTATGACAAATGAATCAACTTGTCTATAAACTTGGTGGAGAATAAATCTTTAATATAATTGCTCAAATTGCAATGTAGAATATAATTAAGGCATCTTGTAAGTTTGACTATTTTGATCAAGACATCCGCTTGTATATATTATTTTCTTCTTGCGTTCCCGTACAAGATAAGTACCGTTGACATAATAATATTATCACAGATACATAACTCAGATACTTAAGGTGGTGTTAATCTACATCTAATATCACCGTTAACTTTAGTGGTTGAACTTCTGATCATTTCACCTCAGTGTTGGGTAGTACTGTAAACTCTATTGGTGGGAGTTTCAGTCTCTTACAAAAAGAACGAACTTCATTATACCCACGCCAAAATTTCATGGATTCCTACCGTATTCATACAAGTTAATTAATTAACTATTCTTGAGAACTCTTTCATGGCATCAAAAGTCTAGAGCTCTAGTAAAGGTTGAATGTGTTAGAATATGAGATTGTAACCCTCAGTTTATTGTTTTTGTTTGTGTCAGGAACATGTTTTGTTGTAGAATTCATTATAATTGTTTATCGATTACAATGAATACAAAAAACAAGTTTCGTGCTTTGTAAAACTACTATTTACAAAAAAAAAAAAAAAAAAATCAAATTACAATGCTCTTTAGAAACACACGCAGAATCGTTTTGGATCGCTGCTTGCGTGGGATCTTGCCTATGTCGGGGGTGCGTTAGCCCGTGGACCACCGAATCATAGATTCAGATTGAACCGTGAAGACTATCTCTCATTGAAAATATTCTTCCAACAATTAATTGTCAAATTTTCTATAATAAGTGGACTAAGTGTATGGAGGACGGCGGTTAGGTCTCATGTGCAAAGATCCCAAAAAATAGTTTTATCGAATAATTGGCACATGCTGCGAACACTTGTTGGTTTGAGGAATGTATAGTCCGATCAAATATATACGCACATAAGTAGCATGCGAATGTTAGATGCTCTCGATCAGCTTGATGCTTGAAACTTTTTTCACTAATCAAAAGCATCATTATGTCTTGCTTAATAAAGAGAGGAGGAATTTACTGATATCTAAAGTTTGAAAGTGAATTTCTTTGCACGCAAAGTCTTAAACATTATAGATCTCATGATTTGCCCATGCTCGCACGATTATAATATATACTAGTTAGATTGCACGTGCAACGCACGTGGTCGAATATCATGGTTATTTAAATTGATAAAAATAGAATAAAAATAAAATAGAAAATAAAGCTTTTTGCGGGATAGATTATCAACACAATAATCTCTCTTTCAAATGAAATATTCTCATTATTTTCTTCAACCCATACTGTCGCCACGTGATTTACTATTTGTGAGTTATAAACACATTGATCTAATACAATATCTTTGTTTATTAGTATCTTGAGGTCTTTAAAAGATGGGTGACCACTCAATTGGTAAAGGAATTTTACATATGAATTTACTTGTAATATGTCCATTAAACTTTTAGTTGTGGTTTGACCCATATTCATATTAACTTTTAGTTGTTATTTCACTTATATTTACATTATCTAACATTTTTATTTAATTGTATAGCCCATTCTTCATACCATAGAAGTAAAACTAAAAATATGAAAAATTATTTTCTTACAAAATTAGAACATGAAGATTATGATATATTTCGCCATGTACTTTAAATATAAAAAAATCTCTTCGATGCCAATACTTCATGTATTATAATATGTTATCTACTTGTAATTTCTTTATCTTAACAAACTAATATCATTTTTATGTTTTATATATTTTATTAATATTAGTTTTTTTAAATTGTTAAGCTAAACATGGTTCACATAGGATTAGGATAAGATATGATTATGATTAGGATAGATTAAGATATAAATAAAATATTTAAAATAGTGAAGGGTAATATTGACCATTGAAAATTAGAATTTGATTATAGATAAGATTGTTCAAACTATAAATGAGTATATTTGTCTAAAAAGGATTTTTCGAACTGGTGCTTTTAAAAAGAGTATGATATGATTTAGAAAGAACATATTTTGAGTGAAAAATAGCGTGTTAATGGGTATAATAATATTATTGAGCCGTCGTATTTCACTAATCAAGGTTGCGTTGCTGCTCGTTTTAAACCGCAACCACATTCGTTCTGTTTCTTTGTCAACATAGAAGAAATACGACCGATTTGGGAGTAGAACAATCAGCATTAAATTAAGCGCGTGCTTGTACAGCAATGTGCTCGGCCGAACGCAGCAAATGATGCCACGCTGATTAGTTTTCCTACTAATAATTTTAATTAACGATTGAATCAATTTGACAGGACACGATATTAAACCCGATGATTTCGTGTTGAATTTAAGCATCGCTTCAACAGCGTAGGGTTCGTATATCATCACTCACTCCGGCTAATATTTCTATCATCTCAAACTCCCGAACAGATCGAATTCATTTCGTCGTCTCAAGCATCGAAGTTCCAACACACAGAACAGCGCCTCGCCCCACGGTGCAAACCAAACTTAAATCAATCGTAGTAGATTCAGCAATACAACCGAGGCTTACAATCAAAAGTACAATCATATACAACCCAAGAAAAGAGCCACAGAAATAAATAATGGCAAACAGAATAATAAAAAAAAAAAACAAGCAGGGAGGCAAATCGTAAACAAAAACTATATATTTGACATTTCTAAAATATATAGGGGGTTGGGCCATGGTTAAAAGAAAATGCACGCAAGTTAGAAAAACAAATTACATCACTTGTTCATCACTATTTCTTCTAAGTATCAAACAGCGAAATCTACATGTATCCAGCCAGGTTTATGGTATGAGTTCTTCATGTTTTCACCGGGTATTAAACAGCCGTATCGCCCCGCTTCTCCGTTTCCTCATCATCTGCAACACGGGAAAACAAATTAGGAGTGCAGGAAAATTAGTTATAAAAAGCAAGTGGAAGTTGAATGAAGCAGAACCTTTTTGTTTTGTTCCACAACACCTCTTGAAGTAATCCTGGATTGGGATCTTGGGTACGGGGATAAGCTTACCAACAAATGCCAAAGGCCAGCTGTGAAGAGAGAAGAAATAGGGTATCAAGATCCTAATGTTAAGAATGGATATGACACGGGCCAAGCAAAAGCACAAACATTCGACAAACCAATTTTAGTTATAACACAAAAATGTTGCGGATAAATACTAATACTTCATAAGTTCATGAATAAAATCTACTTAATTTTTGGGTTGTCTTCAAAGTAGTTTGATTGTTAGAGAATAGCTCATAAACAAATAAAAGCTACAGATGGCAACCACTACCGAATTTGAGAAGGAATGATCGTGGCATACCTAACGAAGGCAATACCAAGTGAAATCAGCCACAGTTTCCAACTCAGTCTGACTGTTGTGACAAACTTACCGAGGAACTCGATAATGAGAATCTGCATACAACACATACAAAGTTAGTAGGCTGAGATAAGAAAAAGAAAAGGATAATATCACTTGCATTTATTCATAACTAGTACTCTACTGCATGCAATGTGTGCATGACACATTACACACTTTTGCATAAAAAGTACAGACACCTTATAATTGATGATTGATATAAATGTGTATAAAAAAATGTTGCAAGTGTACAGACAAGTATACGGTAACTGATACATAGTTCTCAATTTTCACGGAAGATGTTTATCCACAAAGGTAATTTAGAGATGTAGGAAAGCACATAAATTTGAAAACTTTCAGCCTCTTTCTTATGACGAACTTCATTATTTTGGTTCCTAAACACATTTACAATTTCCATAGGCTCTAAAAGTAATATTTTACAGATCTCTTAATCACTATTGTACTGAAATCTTTTTATATATTTGTTACTAACAAAAAGCTTTAAATCAATCTAGGGATCTAACATGGAGACTCACCTTGTTGCGAAATAGGAGAGAGAGAGATGAAGAACACTATGTGATTAGCCAGGCAAGAGAGGTAAAGACCCACAAAAGCAAGAGGACTAAACTAGATGTAACTTTGCTTCACTTGGGATTTGTAGTTATCATATATATATATATATATATATATGGATAATAATGGGCTGGTGGATTATGAAAATAACTGTTTGAGATTGAATTTGAAATATGAGATGGTTATGAATTAGTTGAGAGTCTTAAGACGTGGGAAAGTGCTGACAATTTTGAATTATTATTATTTTGTATTATAATTTCCAAAATTTCCCTTCTTTTAAATTGTAAATCATTGGTGGTTATGAGGACATTAAGTGGAATTTTGCTAAACTGTGACACAGTAGGGATAGAAACACCAAATTTAGCGACCAGCGTCTGGCTTTCTTTAAATTCTTTAAATAGAGTAATAGAGTAATAGATAGATAGATAATATATAGATCTACACTCACTTGAAAGACAACAGTTACTCCTATTATTCCCAGAAAGAGATGACTCTTTGTCACTCCACTTAGCATGTTCAGTTGATCTGGTTTCCTAGAATTGAATTCATTGAATACCTGAAAGAGATACAGAGTCAGTATCTGATGAAGTCATGATTCTAATGGAATGAAGAAAGCAGAAGAGGAGAATCCTTTTAAGTAACTACAATTAAAGCATTCAGTTTCATCCAATAAAGAAAGCAAAAAAGGTTTGTGCAGATGAACAATTGAACATTTGTTGAAAAATGACAGAATATAGCTGGTCTTGAAAAGAAAAAAAAATCATTGTAATCTAGCTCAAGAAAGAAAGCATAGTTGAAGCTTACTTGACAAAAGACAAAAGTATTGAATATGAAAGTATTTGTCACACGATCTGCCTCTTGCGGAGTGTCATGCTTTAAATGCATAACACTCCTACCAGCAAAATTAACGATAAGGAGAACCGTCACTTGATATACAGCCTGCAGTAATAATCCACAAACTATTGTTACAAGTAAAGAAAAGCAACCAAAGTTTAACTATATATACGTTATATGTATATGTATGCACGTATAATATGATATATGTTATGTTATGCACCAGCAGTATTACCTGAATGAACAAATTTCTCCACATGATATTTGTGATAAGAGGTTCCCTGATCAAGCATTCATAAACATCAGTAAACAGAAAACTAAGAGAATAACTTACCTGCACAGCAAGAAGGAAGCAAGAATATCCCATTGACCAGACTCCAAATCCCCAGAAAGGATCTGGAGACTCTATTTAAACAGTAATAAAAATCAGGCAATTTATCAGTATGGAAACCATTAGAGTGGTTTCATCCAAAACATGATTTATTCTATGTACAAACATAACTAAAAAGAAAGCCTCTACTAGTATGGAAACCATATCCCCAGAAATGATTCGGCGATTCTATTTAAACAAGGATTCTCAGATTCTATTTAAACAGCCATAACAATCAAGCAATTTATTTGCAGAAACCATTAGAGTGATTTCGTCCATTTAAACATGATTTGTTCTGTACAAACATAACTAAAAAGAAAGCCTCTGTTAACCCAATCTAAGTGTATTGAAGGTAAAGAAAATTACCAACAATACTCCTATGAGAAAAGAACCAAATCAAACTGCTCCGCAATCTTCACTAGTCCATATGCAACTGTAGCTATTCTTTACATATTAATTACATGAGTATATGTCACTGCACCGATTTGGACTTCTACATATCATGTTTGATGACAAGCCTAAATGTTTCTGACATCTATGTATAATAAAACGTATCAGAAGGAAGTTTAAATACGATCTTGTTTGGACAAGATAGTTTAGTATGCCATCTAGGTGAAAGGATGTCGATGTTTGACATCTTCCATTAAAAGGTCCATACATACATACATACATACATATTTTTAATATTATACACACACATAAATAAGCATGTTCTCTGTTTTTCAGAAATAACATATAAAAACAAGACCAAACACAGAAAATATCAGCAAAAAGGACTCCAATAACCATATACATAGAGCACAAATACTGATAAACTCAATATAGATGAAGAAATCAGCTGGAGGAAATGCAATTTGCCGAACTATTCTCGTAAAAAATGAATTAGAACAATTCTAACCTTCTACCAACAGGAGGTCTCATCATAAGGTGATCAGTCGGTGGTTCAGTAGCCAATGCAAGTGCTCCAAGAGTATCCATGATAAGATTAACCCAAAGAAGCTGGATAGGCAAGAGAAGTGGTGATTCAGTAATAAATGAGGATCTAAAAGAGCTACAAATTACTGGTATTTGCTCAGGAAATAGATATCACAGTGCTGTTCTGTTATTTCAGTTACAACTGCATAGGTTTTCCACATCACAGCTAAATATGTTTGAATATTCTTAAGAAAAAGTCTAATATGGATCGCAGTGGCCATCATATATTGATTTGAAAGGAAAATATACTACCATAGACCAAACTCGTAAGCTGTTAGTGGCTTGAAACACTAGTGTATGCTTTTTATTAACTATAATAAAGGTAGTGGGATGAATTTTTTATATGAGAAAGGAAGAAACCTAAGAAAGTAGTATCATAACAAACCTGCACGGTGTTCAAAGGAACTGCACCAGATGAAACAGCAGCAACAACATTAATGACAATTGCTGCAACGTTCACAGTTAGCTGGAACTGGATAAATTTCTGGATATTTGCATACACCGATCGACCCCAGCGAACAACCTAAATGAAAGCCATAAATCATCATGTTGTTTCCTCACATCTACATGTATCAGATCTGACTATAGTACAGTTAAGTGACATATAGACAGACCTTTACAACTGATGCAAAATTGTCATCAAGGATGATAATGTCTGAGCTTTCCTTTGCAACCTCTGTTCCCTGAATTCCCATTGAGAGACCTATATCTGCCTAAAAAACAGAAAACAAGTGGATAAGTAATAACATGAAATATAACGCAGTACCTGAGAAATACGGCTATTCATGGACTTAAGTACACCACAAAATATAGCACACCTCATGCAAGGCAGGAGCATCATTAGTGCCATCACCAGTGACAGCAACCACATGACCTCTTTTCTTCAATGCTTGGACAAACAAAAGTTTGTCATTAGGAGACGACCTTCCCATCACCTATACATTCATACCTGAGTTAGTTTCATTTACTATGCTGAATGCAACAACTGCAAGAAGTTTTATGCTCCTTTTTAATTCAAGTCCACACGATGAGGACAAGTAAGCCTGCAACTCAATATTTCATGCCAGAAATGTACTGAAATTAGAAGGGCATAGGTTCTATAAATCATACGGAAATCTTTTCAGCAATTGCTTCTCGTTCTTTTTCAGACTTCGCACGGAATACTCTTCCCTCTATCAAAGTTGGCTCTGTTGCATCAGCTTCAGAATTGAGAATCCCACACTCCAAAGCAATGGCTTTAGCAGTCTGAAGATTGTCTCCAGTGACCATCCGCACCTGCTTACATAACAAATTACTGGTGTAAGAATCCCCTCTTTCAGAGTTGATGGAAGCAAAAACTGCACTTCTGACTTGAATAACAATGACTAAAGCAAAGAGCTTAATATATACAATTCTAGTCAAATAAGGCCACTTTGAACATTTAAGTTGCAGAAGTTTGCTAATGCAATCAAACAGTAATATGTACAATTCTAGTCAAATAAGGCCACTTTGAACATTTAAGTTGCAGAAGTTTGCTAATGCAATCAAACAGTAATATGTATTTGATGCTTAGATGTTGGCAAGATATTTATCAAAACACTTACGCAATAAAAGAGTGTATACAAATTCTCTTTGCAAGAGCTAAGTGTTCAATCATCAATGGGTCTGATGCTTATCAACTGGCTGCCCATTTAACAAAATGAGCTACCAAGAGATAAAAGTGTGAGGTCCACACCTTTTGTTGAGTTATTTAGATAGTAATTAGTCAATATTGTAAGGACCTATCTGCAAGAGTGCACTTCTATAAAAGGGGTACCTCTCTATGAGAGTTGGTAACCCTAATTTCACCCCAAAACTCTTCATGGTATCAGAGCCGACGCTGTTTTTTCCCCCTCCTCTTTCCCGTTCCCCGTCCTTCCTCCTAACCTGATATTGCGAGGATAATCGCCCCTCGGATCGCCGTCGCCACCTCCTTCGCGCCCGTCCCCGACCCCACGTGCCTGTTCCCGTCCCCGACGACGACGAACGCCTTGAACCGGGTCCGCTGACCGGCGCGCGTCTGCTTCTGGACCGGCATGATCTTCATGACCTCGTCCTTGAGGCCGGGGCAGAGGGTGTCGATGATCTGGTGCTCTTTGACCGCGAGGGAGTGGAGGTAGATCTCCTCCAGGCTGCGGATCGGTGTCCGATTTCACGAGGCGGCCCAGCTTGGTGATGAGGGGAGAGTAGATGACCAGGAGAGAGTCGGTGATTTGTTTTTTCCTTTTGTGAAATTGTGAGTCGGTGTATTGAGAGGAGAGTAGATGTCCAGGATCAGGACTATTGCTGGTTGAAAAAAAAAAAGAGGAGGGGGATCTGTAATATGCATTAGAGGTCTCTGAATCTGTAATCTGAAAAAAAAAAAACTCTTTCTTGAAAACTTTAACCTTCGGGTTTATTAACCTTCGGGTTTATTAACCTTCGGGTTCTTGAAAACTTTAACCTTCGGGTTTATGAACATTAACCTTCGGGTTCTTAAAAACTTTAACCTTCGGGTTTATTAACCTTCGGGTTCTTGAACACTAAACCTTGAGCTTGGTCGAGGAGTTGTAGAGTGAGATCTGAGAATCTGGGGGTTTGGATCGAGATCTAAACTGTGAAGATGGGAACACCTGTGACTAGTCAGGAATTGAAGGAGATCCTGGAGGGGGTGGCCAGGGTATTTCAGACAAAACTAGAAGAGAATTCTAGTAGGTCGGCTGTGACCGCATCGGAGTCGGCGCAGGTAATGGAGAGGATAAAGTTGCTGCCGAATGACATCAAGCTTGAGGGGACAAGAAACTATCTGAGTTGGTCTCGTAGGGCATTACTGAACCTTCGAATCAAAGGACTTGAAAAGTATGTGAAGGGGGAACGCACTGAGCCGGAGAATAAGGCGAGTGCTGAGTGGAACACATGGAGTAATACTAATTCTCTGGTGGTTTCTTGGTTGTTGACTTCTGTGTCTCCAACCATAGCTGGGATGGTGGAGTCTATCTCAAATGCAGCTGATGTCTGGAAGACATTGGAGGGGATGTACTCTGGAGCTGGGAGTGTAATGATGATGATGGAAGTGGAGAAGAAGATTGATGCTACTACACAAGGGGAGAAGACAGTCCACCAGTATGCAGCAGAGCTACGTCACTTATGGGCGGATTTGGATCACTATGATCCATTATCACTACAAAACCCAGCAGATGTTCTTTTGGGGAGGCAATATCTTGAGCGCAGGCGTGTGGCTCGTTTTCTTAAGGGCCTGAACCCAAAGTTTGAGGGAAGGAGGGCAGCAATGTGCCATCTGTCATCTCTCCCCTCCTTGGATGAGGCTATTGCATCGATGGAACAAGAAGAGATCAGACAGAAGGTGATGACAGGTGAGGCCTCACCCGTTGTCCGCTCGGCATTGGTCGTTCCAGATGCTCGTATTAGAGATGATAGAGAGTGCTATAATTGTGGAAAGAAAGGGCATCTCAGCTACAATTGCCCTCAACCCCGCAACACTGGTGACAACCGAGGAGGCAGAGGACAAAGAGGTGGCCGTGCAGGTCGAGGAGGCAGGGGACGTGGAGGTCGAGGAGTTGCTCACCTAGCTGTGGCAGATGAATCCCAGATTACTGCTAGGATGACTGGAGCTGAAATAACAGAGTTGGAGGAACTACGTTTGTTCAAGCTTCAGGCTGAGAGTTCGAAGGGCAAGGGACAAATCAACCAGGATCTGGATACCACTACACGCTTTGGTAACTTTATTGGTTATGCTCATGCGAACAAAGGTACACAGGTTCAGGCACTTGCATCCACTAAAACTCATGTTGATTGGATCATAGACTCAGGTGCATCTAGGCATGTCACAGGAGCATCTAGTGAGTTTGCATTATATTATCCGAGTAAGCATATGCATCCTGAGACAGTTCAGACTGCTGATGGGACATCCCAACCCATTAGGGGTACTGGCTCGGTTCATTGCACTTCATCTGTTACCTTGTCATCTGTGTATTGCATGTTCCTTCGTTTCCAGTTAACTTACTCTCAGTTAGCTCTCTCATTGATCAATTAAATTGCACCGTGTTATTTGATCGAGATTTGTGTCTTCCAGGAGAAGGAAACGGGGAGGAGGATTGGGACTGGCATCAGGCGTGATGGTCTTTGGTACTTGGACAGAGAGACTGCAATGATTGCTGCTGCTGTTAGCGGAGAGCCAGAGGCAGAAGCGATGCTTCAACATTGCCGATTAGGGCATTTATCTTTTGAGAGTTTGAATAGATTAGAACCTGAGTTAATGAAAAAAGTGGATAGAAAGGAGTTATTTTGTAATGCCTGTGAACTTGGAAAACATACTCGTTCTACTTATAGAATGATTGGTCTTCGAAGTTGTGAACCATTTGCACTTGTTCATTCTGATGTTTGGGGACCATGTCCTACTACCTCTATTAGTGGTTTTAAATGGTTTGTTACTTTCATTAATTGTTATTCACGTATGGTCTGGATATACATGATGAAACAAAAATCTGAGGTTTACAAGTGTTTTCAAGACTTCTCGGCCTATGTGAAGACGCAGTTTGGAGTGCAGGTGAAGATTCTCCGAACAGATAATGGGACTGAGTATGTCAACAAGGAGTTTGCCGCTTTCATCTCTAGTCAGAGAATCATTCATCAAACCACCTGTCCAGACACCCCTGCTCAGAATGGGGTAGCTGAACGTAAGAACAGACATCTACTGGAAGTGGCCCGCTCATTGATGTTGATAATGAATGTACCTAAGTTTTTATAGAGTGAGGCTGTCATGACAGCAGCTTATTTGATCAATCGAATGCCATCAAGAGTATTAGGGATGAAGACACCGTGTGAGATGCTCTTGGGCTCGAATGTTTTTGTTGTTCCACCAAAAGTGTTTGGATGTACATGTTATGTGCGAGATCACAGATTGATGGTGAGTAAACTGGATCCGCAAGCAGTTAAATGTATCTTTGTTGGCTACTCATCAAGCCAAAAGGGATACAAGTGTTGGTGTCCCACTGAAAGAAGGTTGTTTGTCAGTATGGATGTGACTTTTCGGGAGTTTGAACCTTTTTATGGGAAGAAGACGGAGTTGAGTTCCTTGTTTGGAGATGGCTCTACTGATGCTAGTAGAGAGGAGGAGAATGAAAATGAGAATGAGAATGACGTATTATCTGAGCTGCGCTTGGTTAGAAGAGACTCCTTACAACTTTGGTGTGACAACAAATCGGCAATTAATATTGCAAATAATCCAGTTCAGCATGATCGCACCAAACATGTGGAGATTGATCGGTTCTTTATCAAGGAGCAACTGAATAGAGGAGTTCTGACTTTGAGCTATGTGAAATCAGAAGAGCAGTTAGCTGATTGTTTAACAAAAGGATTAGCTTCTAGAGAGTATGATATCTTTTGTAACAAGATGGGGATGATTGATATCTATCGCCCATCTTGAGGGGGAGTGTTGAGTTATTTAGATAGTAATTAGTCAATATTGTAAGGACCTATCTGCAAGAGTGCACTTCTATAAAAGGGGTACCTCTCTATGAGAGTTGGTAACCCTAATTTCACCCCAAAACTCTTCACCTTTCGATGTGACTTTTAGGGTGGGCCTCATCACATGACTTGGTAGATCGCTTAGCAAAATGAGCCGTCACCTCGTATAAATTATTTCCATCATAAATAAGATTACACCCACTGTAAACATCTAATTCTGATATTGTAGCTACAGAAACTTAGAAGTGGGACAGAAACTTAGCAGTACAAAAGCAGACCTGAAAATATAACAGCAACTATCCGATAAGGGAGATAAATATAACATGGTATGCAATCAAATATTGAACTTCAAGCAACAAAAACGAAGAAGGGCATTATTCTATTCAATATTAGGAACATATAAATAACATATGATGATACATTTTGCTAGACAAGATTCAAAAGTACCTTCACACCAGCATTTGTGCACAACCTTACTGCATCTTTGACCCCAGGTCGACAAGGATCCTACAGTCACATAGTTTAAGCAAAGCATAAAACACAAGATTGAGAATAAAAGCTACAAAAATGATGTGAATAAAATCAATGTCTATCAACTCAAGAGGCAATATAAATGTGTCAATCAGGTAAAGTTGTGCACATCTGTCAACAAGGTAAACTACCTTTATTCCCACAATACCAAGCAGAATCAGGTCATCTTCAGGCAATACCCAATTAATTCGTTCTTCCTCTCTAGGAACTTTTCCCAAGTCATATAGTCTGTAAGCAAATGCGATGCAGCGAAGGCTAGCTTCTGCCATAGCTTCAATAAATTTCTTAAATTCATCCATCTGAAATTCCATAAGAAACTCAGAATGTTGTAAAAGTTTTAATTAAGAAAAAGGGAAAGAAGAAATCAAAAAATTTCCAAAAGAAATAAAAACAATCTTACCTGATTGGGAGTCATTCGCTCCACTGAACCACTGGCATCTAGCCAGCCTGTACATGAGGCAAGGACTATTTCAGCAGCTCCTTTCCAGTGAATATGAACTTCAGAGTCTCCCTGAAATTATATGAAGAACAGAAGCACTTCATTTAAGAGCTTGTTTTCCAAGACAACAAAAAAATTACACGTTTGTCACACCAGATTCTTGGGCAATGTGCAAAGGGTTGGACAAATTTACATTGTTCCCTGAATTTTCAAGTTTAAATCTGTGTTCCCTACCCTTTAGGATAAATAGAGCCTTAGGTGAGACATGTTAGACTGTGCCTTAGGCAAGGCATGCTAGCTTGTGCAATGTCCAGCATACAACCTAGTATAAACTGATGAAAGAAAAGAGAGCATGTACACGTTCATTATGCCCTGAGATGAAACTAATAAGGAAAGAGAGCATGTACACATCCATTATGTAGCTTAAAAAGAAGGAAAGAGAGCATGTACACGTTCATTATGCCCTGAGATGAAACTAATAAGAAGGAAAGAGAGCATGTACACATCCATTATGTAGCTTAAAAAGAAGGAAAGACAACACATACACGTCCATTATGCCCTGAGATGAAACTAAAACAGACCAGCAAATGACATAGAACATTCTCAGTAAATAACACTAAACATGAATCTTATCAGAAAAATTATGTCTGATGTGAAAGCCACTATATGATAACAAATGTCAAACACTTTCAGCTCCGGAATGAATTACAGGTAATATCAGAAGCTTTAAACTCCACAGTGAGTTACAGGAAGGTAATGTTATACTTTTTTTTATAACATGCTGTGTGCACATGCAGTAGTGATGCATTCCTATACTGCAGCAATGTTAAAATAAGTCTGTCATGTCAAATTAACACTATAGTTCCGGAATATGAAATGTGATTACCACATTTAGTGCAACACCTCCACGTTTCTTTTCAGAGTTGAAAGGGAACACATGAAGGATAGATGATTTCGATCTTGCATCATTGAACTTCATCCCTAACTGCAGACAAGGGCAGTAAACTGCAATCAACAATAGATAAGAAACAAAAGAAAAGGAAGTGATAAAACCGAGAAGAAAAACGTACCTTGACCCCCCAAGAAAGGATTGCCTTTTCAGTTGGTGAACCAGTAACCTCAATAGCTCCACCATCCTGTTAGTATGGGAGTCTTAGTCCATAACAAGTAACTGCATATGTCAAAACAGTCCTACTCTATGACTAACATAGAAATATAGAAACAACTTGGCAGAATTGTGAGAAATTACACACATTTATGCACAAGTAGAGGCATCCATTTGCACCAAAAAAATAGTCTTCTCAGAAAGGAAAGTAATCAGATGTTACATAATAAATTAAAGAAATATAGTTAAATATAGAATGTGAGACAGATAAATAAGTCTTGCTCCATAAGAATTGAATTTGACGCTCATATATGGGCATTCTACAACTGTGGACTAAGCGATCATTTGTGCAGTTATAAATCAGGTAACTTCTTCATAATAAGGGTAAGATTGTATAGCTGATATCTTGGTTGTCTCCGCCAGTATAGTCAAGCAAATTACATGACCGCAGATTATTAATACAAGAAATATCCAGTCCTCAGGAGAAAGACACTGAATAATAATGGTAACAATAACAAGAATTAATAATATTACAAATAACAGTAAGAATGACATGGACTTAGAAATAGTTATAGTAGCAGTAATAAGTAAACATGCAGAGATTGCAAAATAACAAAGTTTCTGCGTATGTTGTAGTCAATTCCTATGCACGCACGCATGCACAAGAAGAAGACAGACAAAATGCCCAACAGCAGCACCAGTAACATTCCATGCCATTATTTTTCATACAAAAAAGAGGAGAACTATCAAAGGACAAGTTGAACAGGAAAAAGGATTACGGGAAAAGTTTTACCTCAGGCTCAAAGACATTGCCAGTTGTATTCTGTGCAATACCTTCAATTAATAGATGTGATGCAGTGGAGGACGTCATCTCAACATTCTCTGGGGGATCTATCTTCTTTCCACAAACATAAGCCTCCACAACAGTCATCTTAAACATAACAACAAAAGCAAATGCAACAGCATGAGGAGAAACATATAGGATGGCGAACTTCAAACAATGGGAACTTTCTCCTTGAATTCGCAATAACTAGAAAAATGGAAGAAAAAAACCATATTGCACCAAGAAGATTTCGAAATGACTTACTTGATTCATTGTGAGAGTACCGGTTTTATCACTGCAAATTGTTGTAGCCGATCCCATGGTTTCACAGGCTGAAAGCCTTCTCACCTGTAACACAATCATTTATATTACCAAAAGATTCAAAACATGCACGTCGAAGAAAGGATAAGCCCTTCAATTTTATGAAGGTGCACACCAGAGCCTTATCCCTCATCATCTTTCGCATAGAATAAGCAAGGCTGAAAACATAAAGGATAGAAATAAGTATATCTTGAAGCAAGAAAATAACAGAAATTTTCACATTCCTGGAAGATAATAGATTTTTCAGTTCTCAGGTAATTACGTCAAAGTCACGGCAAGCGGAAGCCCTTCAGGCACAGCAACAACTACGATGGTCACCTAGTTATAGTTCAATGGATCAGTAATATTGCAAGAGAAACAGAAGATGAAAGCAATAGCTAAATATCAATACATACTGCAACAGTCAAAATCTTGACAGCTCCATTAATTGCTTCCTTAAGACTTGTGTGTCCCTTAACAAACTGGATTGTCCCATCAGGATTTTTGGAATGTCCAGTAAAATACCTGGAATATTACCATCAAAATATTGTTAATGTTGCATCTTCATAAACTGCTGCTTCGAAGAAAAAAAGATGCAAAAGGATAAATACCTGACCAGAAGGACAACAAGAACTAAAGAAGCAACAGTTAGGCCGACTATGCCAATGAAGGTAGCAACACCATTCAGGCGCACCTTTTCAAAAACAATACATAGATATGGATTGACACGGAAAACTTAAAAATAAATGGCAGGGAAAAATTTTATGATCAATAAGAACGCAAACCTGCAAAGGAGTTTCTTCACCATTATCTTCTGATATACTAGCCATTAATAAACCCCACTCAGTATTGATTCCAACTGCAGTAACCTGAATAGGTAACCCACACAAGAATTAAATTAATAATCCTGCACAACTCAACCCACATGAAGCTGCAGTGAACAAGTAAAAGTTTCTAGTTGAAGAGAATTCTGATGCTAATTTGCCATCAGAATTCTCTTTCTATATCAGTTTTACCTAGGTAGTGGTGCAAAGAGTATCATAGTGGCACACATCAGTGGGAGTGCATTTTAAACATTAAATAAAACAAATTTATGTTCACACAGATTATACATCATACGCATCTGCTCTCGTTTTCAATGAATCATTTGATCCGTTCTGATCAAATATTTTTAATATTTGATTATTATTTCGTAACTTGTTAGATTGTCCCATTATCTTCCTGAACAGTTATCCCTAATCATACTTCTTTTTAGTAGCAAAAAAGATGTTGGCACAATAATACAATATCATATCAGATAAACAAAAGTTTCCTTTCTCTCACTTCTTCCTGGGAATCCCTTAGTAGTAATTACTAATTAGTATCCAAAACAAAGTTGATACAGATAAAACTAGGCTATGCATTATAGAATGGTCATTTAAACAAATAGCTACAGGAATCCATCAAATATAGTGTAATATCTCACCAACATAGTACCATAACCATCAGCAACCTTGCACCCAGCCATCAAAAATGGTGACTTTTGATCCTTGTGGGCCTGCGTAAAGCATTATAGTGTGATAATAAGAAATTATACACACAATAATGATGCCCAAAAAAAGAGAGTTACTCACAATTTTGCTCTCTCCTGTCATGCTAGATTCATCAATTGCAAGAGACTGACCAGAAATCAAAATGCCATCAGCAGGAACCTGGAAAACACGTATCAGTTATTCAATAAGGTACACAAATATACAACTGCTGTGTAAAACTTAAAGCTAAACAAGATCATTATTTGACAACCTACCTGGTCACCAATTTTGAGAGGAACGATATCACCAACAACGAGATCAAAAATTGAAACTTCAACTCTTCTGCCACCTCTCGTCACCTGAAATATGTATGCCACAAAAAATTGTAAACACGTGTAAGATTAAGGAAAAAAACTCAACATCTAATAGAAAAAGTTTTGTGGCAGCACAAACCTCAAGATGTATATTCCGCTTCTCCTCATTCAAGTTTTGGAATTGAAGTGACTGTTTATAATCACTGATGGCTGGACAAGGTAGACAGAAGGAGCTAGATGTTATAAATTAATTGCGAGAAGCATATAATTTTTTCAATAAGTAACTAAGTCTATGTTTAATCACTGATAGCTAGACCCACATCACAGAGTAGTCAAAAATCTACATAACCTTCCAACTAAAAGATCTTTGGGGCTGTACAAATAAATAAGAACACTAAAATATTATTCTAAGTAACTAGGAAAAGAAGAAAAATAAACAATAATAGACTTAATGAGGTTGCTTTTGTCGTTATTTTGTTGATTGCCTCTACTGTAATTAAGTGTTTTAATAGAACAGATGGGAGTACTCTGAAAAATTGTGGTAACTAGGCATAATGAAGCAAGTTAATGATAGTTTTAAAAAAATTAAAAAGAATAGGGTCTTCTACTATTGATTTGACTGATATCACGTCTGACTATATATAATATGCATACTATTAGATCTACTCAGAAAAACTATAAACACGATATTTATCCTGGACCCCTGGTTCAACCCAACCAGAAGTCTGATTTGGTTAAGGCAGGTGACATCCCAGCCAATGGTAAATTTCAAATGTCCTGTGAGGTCGGGTTAGGGTTAACGGTGAATATGAAAAAATTGGTGCAGTTTGCAACCTTTAAGAGAAAAAATAGACTAACATGTTAGATGTCACCAGAATAAATATGCAGTCTGAAGGATCCAAAACTAACTCAAAAAACCACATCCACATTTCATAAGTTGACTGACAGTCTGACAGAGATAGGTTTGGATATTAATCAAGGTCAAAATCTTCTAAAGCTTTCATTATATTAATGATTCATCAAGTTACCTGCCAATGTGTTTGGGTTAATGGTGATGATTAGATTACTACATGTTGAAAGAAGTAATCAAAGAGGATACTTAGTTCCCTCTCTTGGATGTTATTTATAATATCATAAATACAAATAGACTTGTCCCTAACCAATGTGGGACTAAACATACATAAAGAAACAACTCTCGACACTACAAAACTAAGTTGGTCTCCAAAATTAAAACACTTTATTTAGGAGAACAAGATAACTAGAAAACAGCTTAATTTGTAAGTCGAATCCCAATTGGAATTACAAATTTCTTCTGCCATGTTACAAAAGTTGGCTCAATTAACAGACACGACTTCGAATTCAGTGCCTTCTAGGTTACTTATGACAAAGCTAGACATGTTTAAAACTAATGTGGCCACCAAAGTTGACAGATATATTAAAAACTGAATCCTAACTTCGAATCTCATATGTATGTTTATATAATAGTTGATTCAAGTAGCTTTCCTAGTTATTTGGATCTTCAGTAAGTGATGAAATCCAAATTGTCAAAAAAAAAAAGAGTTAATGCATTTGGATGTATTAGCCTATTAGTTGGGAGGTATGTCTTATAGGTGACATAGCAGATGACTAAATTACTGATTCTTATAAAGGATTTTTGCTTGGTTCGTTGTTCAAGCTTGTCAATTTGTTCATGTGAGAATCGAGCAAATAAGATCCACCTGCATCAAAATCTTACATGTGGAAGTTCGCTAAGTTCATTTGTTAAATCTTATTCAATAGGGTTATGGTACATTCAAGTCAGGGAGGCCTTTGTTCCTCTTAAATAGTTCAGTCTTCAATCTTCCAGTCATGTCGTAATATTCTGAGGATCACTCCATACCTCAGTCGTCATAATAAGATTTTAAAAATAAAACAAAAATAACTTTAAAATGGAAAGCATGTGATGAAAATGTGAAAATGCACCCCAAAGGTATGCAATAGTGTTTTTGATTAAAAGGAAACAGCCAACTAAATGCCTAAGAATTATTTTAATAAACGAATACCTGTAACAAGTATAACAAGAATAACAGCGAAAGCAATGCTCCCTCCATCATACCATCCTTCTTTCAGACCCTAACACAAATACCAAAAGAAACGGGAACCTTAGATATACAAGAAGAAGTAATATACAGTACAGGCAAAATCTAAGTTAATAGGATTAGTTTCTAACAGTTATGGAATCTGAAAGCAAACTGCTGCTTGAAGGGCTTAGAACTGAATTAAGTACAAGTAGTGTTTGAAGCCCTAGCAAAAGCTCAGTATCAATTCCTTTTTTAATGAAAAGAACTTATCATAAAAAAGTTCTGATATCACGAAAGATATGCAAAAGTCAGGTCAAAATTACAAAAATTAAAAGGGTGCAATCCTACTTATACAGCAACGACCAATTTCTATAAAATAATTCTCTTCTTTTAACAGTGTTTATAAGCATATCTCCACCATGCTAATATATGTCTACCATATTCTGCTTTTTAGAAGAAGTTTTCAGATTCCACTGATTATACTTAATGTTACAAATTTAGACACCCAAATATACTTGCTATGAATTCATTCCTCATAACTGACATGTTTATTGTTTCATTTATCAAAAGGAAACGAGTCACTGAAACATGCTGACATATGATAAAAGGCTAATTAAGCATGCTGAGACGTTTATTGTATATTATTAGCTTTAGTTTGAGAGATCCAAATTGACATATGAAGCTTGAGGATTAACTTGTGCCTGACAGATAAAATTAAATTCACAATCACAAGAAAGAATGTCCATGTAGTCCGTCTATGTGGCATCACAATGCAAAATAGTGAAGAAGAACTAGGAAAAATGGTTATATCAGATAATCAATAGTATAAAGAAATGAGATAATAATAATAGAAAATGATGTTAATCATACACAATTGAAAATAGTAATATTAGATAGATAGTGACTAATTCAAACTCACTTCAGTCTTTATGCCCAACACCAAAGATACAGCAGCTGCTATCATAAGTATGATTAAAGTCAAATCTTGCCAAGCTTCCCATAGGAAAACCTAACGAAAAGAATATAATGTCAGTTACTGTTAGGGACTGACGACTGAAAATGGGAAAATAAGAACCAAGTTAAAGGCAGGGCATACCCAAAAGGTTCTGCCTTTCTTTTGGGGATAAGTATTAGCCCCAAATGCATTCCTTCTACGCAATACATCAGCATCATCCCCAGTAATCCCCTTATCCAAGTTGGTCTTTAACATGTTAGCTATGCCTTTAACCTGAGATGCAGGTGGCAGATAATAAGTTAAGCAAGCAACAAACCCAAATAGTCTAGTTTATAATTCAACAATCAGACTACTTGCCCCTCCATAGCCTTGTAATGCAGAAAAATCATGATCTCGGGTCATAGCAGTAAGCTGCTCCATTCCGATCCCATAACCACCACTAGGAAGAGCTGGCACTACAGGAGTACCTATTTTGAAGATGCATAGAACATTCAGATATAAGTAACAGTGCAGTATAAGAGTAGACCAAATAGGAACATTTAGAATAATGATGGTCAGTGAAATAAAACCTAAAAGACTAAATATGATGAGTTTAAATGCATAAGCAGGCATTAAATTACACTGTCCTGCTCACTAACAGGCAAATAAGAAGAAACAATAACTTCATGCTGAAACTTATACACGCTTGTGAGCAAGTATATGTGCACATAATACAAATATACCTGAACATGCTGTCAGACCCTTACATCTCCACAGGTATACATTTAGACAGTCTGCTAGTGATGAAGGGTGTTTATTGGCAGAGGGACAGATTAGCTTAGAGGCACCCAGATGGATACCAGGAATAAAAACGCTTTCAATGGTTCAGAGAACTTGCAAATGAACAAAGACACTAATGGCATGCTTATAGAAAATAAAGGAAATATGACTTCCAAAGGTTACATATAAATCAACGGACTAGGCATGGTTCTTTTCCCACTTAAAAGCTCCCAATATAGAATAGTGACAAAATAAAGAAACTCAAATCAAAACCAGCAATCAAGTAGCGGAAAAAAGAACTTGACACTTCTCTACCTGGTGCCTCTTTATCCCCAGCCTCCTTAAACAGGAATGCTGCCTGCGGAAGTCAAACAAACATATGAGCAAACTATTGGACAAACAATGCAATTTGAACAAAGTTGACATGAGTAAGAATTTACCCTTATAACTTGAGCATGAGATCGAATCTTCCTCCGTATCTGTTCCTTCTCTTCCTCTTTTTTAAGATCCAAAGTATATCTAAACCTACGTGATGCATTTAATACAAGCGCTGCTTGCTGTAAAAATTAACAGAGCAGAATGTTTGGGTCATTGCTATCAACAGGAGCGTTGAAACTGAACTTGCATTTGAAAATACAGTAGATCTTAACGTTAGAAAATTGCATATAATGATGCTTAGGCTCAAGAACATTTTCAATCTCTATGCATTACCAATTGTCCTGCAATTGACCATAGTATTTGAATAATTGGAAACTGTGAATGATACTCTTGATATAGAGTGATTCTTGTAACCCCTGGAGCTACATAGCACAGAACTACAACGGGTCAATGGCAAAAGCATATTCTGCTCAGCACACTTTTTGAGGTAGTTGAATCATTGCATTATTTGGATGTATAAAGTGGTTATATCAATTGTCCAAGTGCCCCCAAAATGTTTGAGGGATGCGCCTCGATTTCTAGGATGTAGTGATCCATGCTAACTGGTTCACAATTTATTACATAAATCTAGTAAGCTTTGGAATGAGCCTGAAAAACAAGACTCTAGTGAAGGTATTAACTTGTGAATATGTATTCAAATTATGGAGAGAGAAAAAACCTAAAGGAGGCATCCCAAATCTATAAAAGCTACTTCAGGTTAGGATGTGACCAAAAAGAGAATGTAGCGGTTCATCAAGGATAAGATCACGGTGCCACCTCCCGGTTGTGCAGTTCATGCAAGAAAATAAAATAGACTAAAATGTCACTAAATCAGCTATTAATTTTTTTTCCTTTTAAGTGATAAAATCAGGCTACAGTTGAACAAGCCCTGGATATATTTTTAATTACACACTTTTTTAAAGTGGTGAACCATAATTCCTTTAGACGCTTTCTCCAGCATGAACCAAGACTTCAGCTGCAAAGACAAGGCCTCTTCGATATGTAGTTACATCCTAATGTCTTATTATATTTCAATAACAAAAAAACAAAACCAAAATCGGCAAGAAAATGCCTAACAGCCAGTGATCCTGACATCCTCCCTTCCCAAGTTTTATTATATTTATAACAAAAAAATCTATGAACATTACATTTGCAACTACAGCATTGAGTAAATAGATACACCAACCCTTCTTTGTAGCAAGATTGCATGTAGTTGATTCTTAAATCTTAATACCTAAATATCCAGTTATTAAATTTTTTTTGTTAAAAAGGTCAATAGATACGCTCCCTTTCTTTCTTTCTTTTTTCCTTTCCCCCCCTTTTATTTTTCCCTTACCTTCAAAAATCGAAACTGGTGCACAAATTAAACAAAACAAAACTACCAAAAACCCAAAAAAAAAAAAATGACTCACACTGGACGCAAACTAAGTCAGAATGCAGATAAATCAACAAATCCAACAACACTAAGCACTGAAATCAAACCTCCCAATCAAAAACCAGTCCACATTTCACTCAAAATAAGCAAAAAACGCCAAATCTCAACATAAAGATCAAAGGTATACTCACTCTCCATCGCTTCAGCCTCTCGATCGGAGCATTCTTCGGCGGGATATCGAACTTATCAATGGACGAGCAGGTCTTATCCCCTTGCCCCTCGCTCGACTCCTCGTCTCGACGCCGACGGTAACTGTTCGGCGACATCGACATCCTGAGACTGTAACGGCTCGGCGACGGCGTCCCACCCCGATCCATCGCTGTGTCGCAGGAGAGATGATGATGAAGCCGCCCTAAACATCAAGAAATGGATCATTTAATCGACAAGAAAAGAATCGTGCAGTGATTTTTTAGGGCTTATTTAAAAAAAAAAAAAAAAACCTTTTTCGTTGCATAAAATAGTAGGAAAAAACCGAGGGCGTGGAGTGAAAATGAACTACACTTGCTCTTTCACTGCAGCAGCTAACGCTTCGGTGCGAACCTTACTTATTAAGGCGGGCGAATAATCCGCGAACTTTTCCTAGTGGCGAATTATATGAGAACGTTACGGGTCGCGAAAGTTCCCAGCAACTTCCGCGGTGCCGTGACCTGACCCCACGGAATTCTGCACGGAAATTTTGAGAATATAATGACTGTTTTTCTTGTTTGTTGTTTCAAACTCAGCCGTTGTTGGATGGTGGGCCCCAGCGGACGCAACGGGTCGCTCTGTGAGTACGGGAAACATATCAAAGTGAATCTTACGCCTAACTTTAATATCAATCGTTAGGTTATTAAATTTTAAGATTTATGCTGAAATCTAATAGTAAATAACTTTTTAGATGAATATTTAATATTATTGGTCGTCTTCTCCAAGGATGAAACTCTAAGCGCATAATACATCCACTTATTACCAACACTATGTTAAGCTAATATATATTAAGGGAGAACCAAAGGCGTAGCCAGTAAGGACACACAGGGCACTAATACCAGAGGCGTAGCGAGTAAGGGCTTGCCTTGTGCAGCTGCCCAGGGCAAGAATTGCATCTTGCATCTTGACGTTTTAGGCTTTAGATAATCATCTAAGGACGCGGTCTAAATTCACACGATTGAGCTATATTGTGAATGATCCACTCCGTTTAATTTGATATGCATATTCTAAAACCCCAACACATCAAGTTTGGGGTGAACCCATCGTTGTTTGACCCTGCGTCGAGCCAACTTAGATGATTATCTAATGCGTCACCTTAGGAATACTTTTCCCATATATATAGGGAGAAGACAGTCCGGTTAGGTCCGGGCTGGGCCTAAACTTCACGAAGACAGCCCGGTTAGGCCCGGATCTTAGGCCCGAATGGACATCCCTAATCGAGTATGACATATATAAATCTCAGCCGTTAAAAGGACTTTGCGGGTTAGTTGTGAAAACACACAAAGAGAAAACCAGCAAGTGTCAGTTGCGTGAGGAGCGGTCATGGGAAAGTGCGGACACGACTGTTACCTGCCAGCTGTGGGGTCAAAGATGTCAGTTATCGGGAACATTGCTTAATCATTTTTTTTAATTTCTTAAAAGTTTTTGCAAAATATCTTTTGCTTAATTAATTAGAGGAGGGTACAACTGGCTTTTCCTTTCCTATATAGAAAAAAACTTTGTTTGTAGCTTGCGGTAAAGATTCTCAACAACACTGTGCTTCAGATCGCGTCGCATTTTGATTGTGACGCTTCTTGTGGCTGAATCAAATTAAATATTCGAGCAATATTTCCTACCTAATTATCGTTTGATTGCAACCATTTAATTTTAAAAGGCTAAGGATATACAAGGCCGAATAACTTTACATTTAATTTAAAATACGATGTAAGAAGACATATAAAACCAGTACAAACATTTAACCATATTAGTACAAGCAATACAAATATATTTACACGTCACCACCAACTTAAAATCTATCATGCGACCAGTTGTTGAATTGTTTGCGACTATAGAAATAAAAAGCAATATTGGCCGCGTGGCGTTTTTTCTTTGGGTACTTGAGCATATTCCTAAATATATACATTTTTAATTAAGAGAACAAAGGGGGTTTGAGTATTATATTTTATTATTTGGATATGGTCGCGGAAAAAAGATGATATGATCTCCTTTAATTGTGAGTAACTGACACGCGTCACGAAAAGATAACAAGGGGAAAGATTTTATATAGCAAAGGTGGTGTCTTTTGGTTGAGGACAAGAATCAAATAATAAAATATCCTCGTCGGTCACAAATTAATTGACTACGTACGTGCTAGTTTCTTCGAAATCTTAAAAATATCAAGAAGAAGGCGCCATCTGGGCTCTGAGGACCAACACGTTAACTTGTAACTAAAAAGTGTAGATTTCCAGTATTTTACTTCCTACCTTCCTCCGTATTCGTATTTACTAGTCGGCACCCCGTGCAAAACACGGTCTTCATTTTTTATTTCTACTACGGTAATTCTATATTTAAATACTATTTTCATAAATAATGTAATAATATTTTTTAAATGGTGCAATTTCTCGTCTGAGTTACAATATACTACTACAATAATTTACCGTAGCATTTACTGTAGTATAAATAGTAAATCTTTGATCCTCTCATTATTACATAGGAATAAGAATAGATTCAAATTGAATAATATTTCTAATTATGACATTAGTTTTACGCCAATACTTTTCTAATAATACATTTATTCCTATATATATTTATTCCTATATATATATATATATATATATATATATATATATATATATATATAATTGTAATTGTTATATTATCTTCAATTTAAGTAATTGTTTCCAGATAGGCATTTCTCGCTCGTTGTCTGTTATCTCACTTATTGAAGCAAAATAAAAGCATACTTTACGAGAGTTAAAAATAATTAGGGTGTTGCTACAGGGACCCCAAAATAAGAAACCCCTGAGGGAACAAGTGAGGTGTCAGCCACTGGGGGCTTGATGCACTGTTCCTCAGGAGAGGTTTCAACCCTGGGGGCTTGATGCACGGTTCATGAACAGTGCATCAAGCCATGAACAGTGCATCAAGTCCCCAGGAGCTGACACCTCACATGTCCCCTCAGGGGTCCCTTATTTTGGGATCCCTGAGGAGTTTTTCAAATAATTAACATAGTTCAATTGGGAAAGAAGTCACAAAAAGGACTAATTAATTACAACAAAGCAAGCAAGCAAGCATAATTGCTGGTTCTTGGCCACCAACTTATTTGTTTTTTTCAGACCTCTACGTTATCATAACATCCACCAAACAGAAAGAAACCTAGGTTATGCTATTAATTAAATTCCATGGGAGGACCCCGATAGAGAAATTAATAGCAATTAATGAACTCCTATACTAAACCCAATATAACTAATTATAGCAACAAGTTTGGTTTATAATCAAAGGTAGGTAGACAATTATTGACCACTAACTTTTCTTAAAAAATTTATTGACCACCAATGACTATATATTATAGGGGATTTAAACTGTCGAGCTTGTTTTATCTCTCAAAGCAAATATTCTTATATATTGATATATCGTGTGGCACAAATAGATCATAAACTCATTTGCAAATCATATATAAATGGTTTCATATATTTATTTGTAGATATTAATTAACTCGAATAGTCAATCAGTACCATGCCCATTCATATTAACTACTAACATCCTTATTGATATTTAGCAAGCAAGGAAAATAGTCTAAAATTTTTCTATTCGCTGAAGAATACTAATAACTACAAAATCAAGGGCGATCAACCAAAAAAAAAAAAATCTACTTTTTGCATGATCAACTTCAATAATTACGGATAATTATTGTAACTTTCTGTGTCCGCAACGGTACTAATTAACTGTACGTGTCTCTATCTATATATATATGCATCATTCATCATTATGAAAAATAAATTATGATCTTTAAGCTAGCTAGATCACAAATATTATCGATAACATAAGTGTAAATCACAGGTAAATCTTAATTAGTCGCGGCTGAAATTGGTATATATAATTTGAGAGCAACAAATAAATGAGTCGAAGGTTAGTCTGCTAAACGAACGGACAGATGAGGGGTCTTAACTAAATTATTATTTTACCAAAACAAAGGAAAAAAAAAGGCCTACGGCTGGGAGGATTCAAGATCAACCAGCTGTCGGCTGAGCAAAGGGCTGCAGAGAGATTCTCCGGAAGCAGCAACAGCGGATCCCCGCTGCAGCCACAAGTCCAATAGCTGGCACGTTATGCCGTCGGCGGGACACGTGGCAGCACATTACTTCTCTACTACGCTTTCGTCCTCGTTCTCACACAAACCAACACACACCGGATGTAATTTTTTTGTGGAACAATTAATTAATAAGTGAACCGGCGGTGAGCAGAAGCACGTACCTTTCGGAGGAGCGTCGGTGACCGTACGTACGTACAACCCTCGTCAAGCCACGCTATAGCTCTTCGGCTCTCTGTACTCGCGCCCGACGAGAGAGCTTTTATACACGCGCACAGCGCACTGCCCCCCGCCTTTATTCGATCTTTTTGTTTTTCCTCCTGTTGGAAGTGCCTTTGGAGGTGGCAGGCAGGAGGAAGGATCGAGCTGAAGGGGCCTTATTAAAGCGAGCGGGCCGGGATAAGAAAGCACACCGAACAAATTCTGTATCAGGTGGGCCCCACGTGCGATCTTTATTTTTTACTTTGGGGTGTCAGCTTTGGGTCCCCTTCCGAAGTCACGTCACGGAAACTTCCAACGCCTCCGGTCTACGTGTCAGCGGCAGAGGCTCCGAAGGTCGTTTGGGGTAAAATAAGGAGGAATGTTTGGTGTTTGGTACAATTTTTATAAACTATAGGAAAAGGAAAATACTCGATATAGAGAAGATAGATGGGAACAACGGGTGTCACAACTTGAATGAGAATATGAGAAAAATACAATGGGATGGGGAAAAATGATGAGAAATTGCTTAGCCTTGTATTTGGAATATATAATTTTTCTTTTTATAGCCAAGCAAGAGGGGTAGTCTAGTCCTTTTGGTCGAGCCTGAGCTGGCCGATGAGTCAACATCTACTTTACAGGGGGTCGATCGTGGATCGGCTACGGGATGAGAGCTGTTGTTTCGCTATTAATGAGTTGCGATGGGTGACGCACGAAGCCGTTGTGGTCCGATTTGTCATAAATAGTGTCGGGGATAGAAAAATGATGGCACCTGCCAAGCATTCGATGTGACACCGACGTGCTGTCAGCGGGGAGGGTTCGAGGTTGAAGTTATCTTTTGGCTTGTAGCGAGAGGTGTCGAGAAGTAACGCATTTCGAGTCGACCTCGCGAGGTGTCGAATAACTGGTCGAGTGGGCTCGTAGCGAGTCGTCTTCAACAAGAGGACCAACAAGTACCGTTCTTCGAGTCGACCTAAGGAGATGTCGACTCGGCGAGTTGGCTAAGTCCGGATCCTTGGCTGTCCTGACCGCCAATTCGATTTGAGCGGTGCATGTAGGGGATACCTGTCCGTTGCTGACAAATGGCCATATATACTTTGGAGACTTAAAACACTATATATAACAATAGTCCTCTCACACTTCATGCTATGACACAGTGTTCCACAACAGGCTATGACACTGTTTTTCAGTTTCAAGCCTATCTCTTGGAACTCCAAGGAACAACCAACTGTTTATCGTTCTTCTGCTGAGGTCAAATATCATGCTATGACTTCAGCTACTTGTGAACTCCAATGGCTCACTTATCTGCTTAATGATTTTCATGTCAATTTTACCACCGCCAAACTATGTTGTGACAAACAAGCTGCTCTCCAATTAATCATGTTTTTCATGAGCGCACTAAACACATTGTTCGAGACATAATTCAAGATGGTTTTCTTCGAAAGATCTACGTATTGAGCCATCTTCAACTTGCGGATGTGCCTCTTGCTGCCAAGCTTGTTCGAATATTTCACTCCACAAAGCTTGAGGGGGAGTGTTGGCGGTATCTAATCTTCCAGATTTGATAAGAAATTTGAACAGCTAATTACTTATAGGTATAACTAGACCATATCTGCAATTTGATAGGAGCCTTTTATTCAAACCAACTTTGTTATATACTGTTTGTGACCTTATGATATGTTGTTGTAACAATTTTGGATGTAGCTCAGGTAAAGTTAGAATCCAGATCGACAATGTAACTCTATACGTTGACGGTGAATGAAATCATCGAGTTTCGCTTCATATATTTAAAATTCTTCAGATTAGAGGTTGATTCCCGATATAACGATGGGACTTTAGTCAATAATTATTGTTATGAAGTTAATATTTAGCTAGCTGGATTACCTTTGTGGTAATCCATCCTTTTTCTAAAAAAAATAATAATTGTTGTTATAATATTAACCCTAATTTGAATCATGTCCCTAACGTTGACATGTACATACATCTAACGATAACTATAAACCAGCAAAAATTAAATGACGTTAACCTACTAATTAAAAGGTCTCATAATTACATGTGTAATTATAATCAGTAGTCTCAAAGTTATCTGTATAGATGCGCGTGCCTCAGGGTCATCATTGCAATTACACTACATCTTATATGGTACAATGTAATTATTCCAAAAAACACATTAGCAACTTAGAATAAAATTCTTAGAATTATCAAATATAAACCCTACGTTATGATTAGGACACTATCAAACTTTTTATTTCCTTTGCAGGTCATTTTCTAGAGAAAATCGCTTTATATAATTCGTCAAGGGAAAGATAGAGAAAAAGAAGAATGGAGGATGTAACACGTATTAATTCCAGCAACCAATTTAAAGTTTATAAATGTATTGATACAATATTTTAATTTAATGATCATATTAATATATTATATATTGGTGATATTGTTTTAGGAATAATAATTATAAGCAGACTATATACAAGATCTTATATCAATTCCGTGCCAATTAATCATTCAGTATTATTTTTTTGAGACAATAAGGAATAAAACATATGTAATTCTTCGTTCTTAATTAGTTGTTATTAGAAAATTGATGAGAACTCACACTTTTGGGTGTAAAATACAAAAATAGTTTCGAAACAAGGGAAACTAAATGATTAATTTATAGTCTCATTTCTTGAGGAAGTATCAAATAACCCTAGGTTTACAGCAACAAATTAACGTGTACCAAAGATGGCATTGGTTTTTAGGGCTTGTGCATGGATCCATTAAATTTTTTAAACAGCATGTAATTAATATGATGGACCAGAATCTTATGGGACGACTCATTGCATGTGATGTGATTCGTATCAAATGAATATGAACTATTGAATTCATGTCCAATAATCTAATGGATGACATCTATTTTATGCACATTTAATATCATATATACAGAAACATTTCATAACTAGACATAGGGTCTAACAAATTTCTCTCTTATTCCACCCCTTCTGTCGGGCCCACCAGATGGGCGATTTGTGGTTGAAGATGATGGGTTGAAGTGGGGCCAGGTGCACGTAAGACGAGTGAGATGTGGGCAATGCCGCGTTCAAGACGTGGAGCCGGCTAGTGGGAAAGAGAGCTTGGACGGTGCGAAGAGCGTGGTAGCGGCCGACATGTTTCGCTTACCGGCAGCGATTTCTCGGGTGCCATGAACTCCGATAATTCTTTCATCTTTTATTACTTGGCGATAATATGCATGTGTTCGTATTGCTGGCATTATAAATTTATAATTGTTCATATTGCTGGCTCGATCTATAATTGCCGAAAACATACGTATCACATTAATTATTAGGACACCGACTTCCATAAACCAGGTAGGACATAATTAATATGGCTGACTGCATATTACAAATTTTAACTTAAAAAAAATAATATCAATCTATAAATTTTTATTAGTCAATGTGTTAATTAATCATATACAACCAAAGAATCATATAAAAATTAATATCAATATTTGGATGTTATCCTAAGCAATGAAATTTTTTTACCAATAGGCGATGAGATTCAGTGTATAATTAAATGAAGATCCAGAAAAAAGGAGAACCGCTATATCACTTTGCTAATCTGTAATTGATCAATCACTTGCCTTTCTCTTCTTATATATTACTAGTATTTAGACCCATGCAAAGCACGGTTTCTAGAAGATTTTCTGCAAATACTTAACGTGTTACCAAAATAAAGAATTCTGCTTTAAATATGAAGTATAGTCGTGAAAGTGAACTGAATAATTAATAAACAGTTCGGTTATTATTCATCCAGAAATTCGATCAAGTTTAATTCAATAGTTCATTTAGTACTAACCAAATAATATTTAGTTTTTGGCTCATAAATGAATAGAATTTGACCAAAGGTATATTCGATTCGAAGCTTGTGAAATTTTCTAAAATTTAAGAGTCGTCATTCCATCCATTTTTTGACTTTTTTTTGTTTATTCTTATGTAGTCTTTAACATAAAATCATTCTATAATAACATCTAGATGTTCATGATGGTAGAGAGGAACCCAAAGAGCCATATCTAAACTTCTTCAGATATTTGTTGTAATGCGTAAAACTTAACTTATTAATCACAGTGTTAAATTCAAAAATCCCATGAATAAACCTAGATTTTGCGATAGGTGATGAGGCAAACTCACGTTACTCACCCTCTTCATTTAGATCTTTCTGCTGAACTCTTTCTATAAGAGAAGAAAATGGTACAAAGATGTGTTATATCAACATGTAAGTTAGCAAGTCTACTCCCTTTCTTTTCAAGAAGTAAAAACTCTGAATTCAGTGATCTCAAAATCCTCTTCTCTTATCTTTTGAGCATTGTGTATCCAGAAATAAAAGGCTCAGACTCAATAAATTATTAAAATTAAGAAGTCAATAGTATATTTTATGGTTTCATCTAAAATAGAAGATACATAAGAATCAAGAAGCATTACATATTGCAGTCTACGTCTTGTAGGCATCAAAAAATGCTAATAGATATCCAAACACAAAAAATCACTCAAAACTGGGAAAATCACCCAAAACTCAGTATTTCCTGTCTCGCCAGCGAGACAGACTTTACTGTCTCGCTAACGAGACAGTCTTTTGCTGTCTCGCCAGCGAGACAGTCTTTTGCTGTCTCGCCGGTCGAGACAATATTTGCTGTCTCGCCCAGCGAGACAGTATTTGCTGTCTCGCCAGCGAGACAGTAAATTTGCTGTCTACAGCATTGAAATGGTCAAATAACCACCCCAATAGCTGCCCTATACGTGTCCATTAACTGCCAAGGGACGTGGGAAACAACGTGGGCGAAAATCACGTGAATAACTGCCAAAATAACGGAGTTTGAAACGTGGGGAGGCAGTTACAGCGAAAACTGCCAAAATATTCGTTTGGCGCGACAGCATTTTACTGTCTCGCTAGGCGAGACAGCAAATTTGCTGTCTCGCTGGGCGAGACAGCAAATGCTGTCTCGACCAGCGAGACAGTAAAAGACTGTCGCGCCGCACTGATGTGTTATTTCGACGAGTTTTGACAATTGCAGACCCTGAGGCTATAAATACCCCCCTAGGGTCACTTCTGACGAGGATCAAGCATTTGTTAGAGCATTCCAGAGCAGAGAGAGCAGAGATCTCAGTTCCTGGAGCGATTCCTTGACATTCAGGCTTAGACTTGTTTTCAAGAAGAACGACTATCTTACTTCGATAAGATATCGTTTCCATTTCTGACTTCGATAACGAAGAAAGAATCATAAGCCCTCCCCCTCTCACGATCTGAGATTCGGTGGTCCACGAACCAAAGCGTTCCCGGCACAGGCAAAGTCCCACAAAAAGCAATAGTCGATAAACAACTATTGTGTTATTTTCTTCAAGAGTTGTAATTTTCTTTTGTTGTGTAGAAGAGTCTTATAAAAAGGCTGTTTTCTGTGAATTTATTGTAATCAAAAAAAGAATATAATGAATTCGACAACAAGTTCAACTTTTGCTGAAAACACGTCTCATGAGAAAAATAACTATTTCAAAAGTTGGAAATAACTCAACAAAAATAAGATACATTAATATCATATATCAGAGAAAGCACTGACAGTTATATATACAGGGGTTGATTCTCTGTAAATTCTCTGTAAATAATTGTTTTTTACATCTAGCTCGATTTTGTAGGCATTCAAAAATGTTGACCCTACAGATTTCTCTGTAAATTCTCTGTAAAAACAATTGCTTTTTATATCCAGCTTGATTCTCTGTAAATTCTCATGATACCTTACAGCTAGACCTTCTTGATTTCCTCTATCACTGACAGTTATATATACAGGGGCTGATTTGTTTGGAACAGGATAGCGGGAACCAGATGTTATATTGTAGTTTATGTTGGAGATTTGGTACTGCAATTGAAAAAAATCTTAATTAGTTCCTGGGATTATACATGCTGGTCAAGCATGAAGAATAAAGTTGATATATGGATTAATGTGATATTATAGTTAGTAGTGAAAAAATTACCGATCTTTTATAGGCATGCACGTGTCCAGCAAAGATGACATCAATTTTATAATGAACAAACCAACTCTCAAAAGCAGCCCTCATGCTCTCGCCCTCTATATAATGTCCTCCATTGCTGTTGTATAACGGGGCATGCATCAGAACAATAAGCCAAGGTGTTTTTTCTCTGTCTACTCGCTTCAGCTTATCATGTAGATGTAGCTAATGCCACTGGGGAGTGTACACAACTGTTTAAGATTGAGAATCTATTAATTTTAATACATAACAAAACCAAAAAAACCACAAACCAGTAAAATATGTTCATAAATATGAACATAACTTCATAAACAACATCGGCAACATATGGAAATTTTTAGCAGGAACAACATGGAGAAGACAGTAAGTTATTCAGATACCTCGTGTTTATGAAGAACAAATGGAATTACAAAATAGTAGTACGTGATAGCTTCCTTACATTAGCAAGTAGGCAGGGCTGAAAATGGATCAACTTGAATCAAAATTCAGGTCTTCATATTTGTATCTATTTAAATCTTCAGATTAATTGAACTCCAGTGGAAATTACTTCAAATATTCATTGAATATTAAAGTGTATTTATTTGATTTTATAACCTATAGTTTATGAATACGATCTTAGTTGATTAAAGAGATACTTCTAAGTGATAAAAGATTTTGATTCTTTTAATAATGTTTAAATTTATATTTGGAATCTATTCCTTTATAATGATGATAAGCCCCTACCACGTCTCCATAATTTTCCAATAGGTATCATTCAGAAACTATAGGTTCTAAATACACTATGATTCATAACCAACAATGTCATAATTTTTTTCTGATCGTTTGTTTCTTGAATTCTATAGCATGAATTCTACTGCAGAAATAATGACATATGTATGGAAATAAACAAATGAATAGTATATTACCAAATGGATAATAACTGCACAGCACGATGATATAGGCAGATGCCCGCCGGATTGCATACCAAAGGGAAGAGTTGCTCTGTGAAGCTTCGTAAGGGGTTGCATATCTATGTAGAAAAGGTTTAAAAATAGAAACCTCCCCCTATAAGCAAGGAAAAAACACATTAATAGCAGCGTGCATAATGTCTTATTATTACTCTTTATAATATATATAAAGACCATATCACTGGTGTTGCATCAAAACATGCATTCATCGCATTCTTCAGCAAACCTAATAAGGTTTGAAAAAAAAAACATAAACAATAACAAAAGGAAGAAATCAATCATTTAGTTCTCCAACTTTATCATCCCTTATTTCTTTACAACTTTAGTACTTTCACCGACATTGTTTTTTGTGCTATATTGTCGGGATGTTCCAAACACTTTTCCTTTAGGTCAGAGCTAAGCCACCTTCTCTATCCACCTTGTCTATGGTCTTAGGAATTTGTTGGAACATTCATATGTTGTTGATTCAGAAGATTTGTTAGATTTGTTAGTTTTGTTTATTTGTTTACAATGAGCTAAAAATGTGAAATTTGTTTGGGTTGGTTACATGAATCTTATTATTCCAATCAGTTCTATTATGGTCATTTCCTCTGTTGAGTTAAATATTATCATCCTTCTTAATTGCTTCCAGCCAAGCTTTTTGTAAGTCTACCTCTAGTCCTCTTTCCCCTGTTAATTATAATCTTATCATCGGGGATAAAATACTCTAACAAAAATTTTAACAAATAAAAAGCTGGAAAACAATACACAATATATCCATGTGAAATCATTAAGACCGCAAGATATAAGAGAATTAACAGTGGAAGCATGTATAAACTAAATCCATAAAAACTACCAGGTCTAGTCTATATTCAATTTCATGGTTTCCAGCAGTCCAAATCCACGGCTGATATGCAACACTGCGCTCAACAATCAACCCCAAGAGTCCCACCGAGTACCATTATTACATTCATATCGATCAGCATAAGAAAGATACACTACAAACAGAACAGTCTGTCCTCCACTTTGCATGTAATGCTCAAGAGTAGAAAGAGAATTGTATGTTTGTCCCAGGTCACCTAACAATCAAATAATTAATTCAAGAGAAAGATGTAGAAAAACTAAGCTCATGATAAAGTATATAATATCTATTCATATTGTACATATAAGTAAGATCTGTAGTATTCTGATGTCTATGTTAACTTCAGCATGATAAATCATCAAAATTTCCAAGGCTATATAAGTTTAAGATTCAGCAGATGCAAGTTTACATATTCCTTGCAGTAAATCCGATATTCTAACAAAGAAGAAGTTAACAAAAGAATTATAAACTAACCTATGATACCAAATGTGTAAGGAGCATCTGGATTGATCTCTGGAGGTGTTTGGAACCAAAACACCCGAGCAGAATCATCAGTTTTGATAATTGATTTTGGCTAAAAATATCAATCATAGCAATTCGAAGAAATGATCGAGGGGTTTTTCGGGTCGCCACCGCCTGCGGTGGGGTCGTCGGGGTGAGAGAGTCTGTGGATGGCAGACATGGTGGGGACGGTTTGGGATCGGTTGAGTTTGGGCTTCGGCGAGGGCGTCGGTAGAGTCGGCAGCGGACATGAGGGGTAGAAGGGGGGGAGAAGGGTGTTTTCGGAAGAGTTGGTGGGGTCGTCAAAGATGAGGCGGTCTTTGAAGGAGGTGGCGGGGGATTGGGTGGAGGAGGGGTAGGAGGAGATGGGGGAGAGGGCAGACGAAGAAGAAGCAAAGAAAAGATCGTTCGATCTGAGGGGGAGAGAGGGTTTTTTTTCTGGATTGTGAAGAGAAAATGAAGGGGGTGAAAGTTTTGATAGTGGAAGAGAAAAGAGTAGTTTGGGAAACTGAAACCGTGTGCTTGGAAAAAAGAGTAGTTTGGAGAACGTGCTGGTATGGGAAGTTTAGGAAATGGTCATAGGAGAACGTGAGAATAGAAAGATGAGTTGGGTTGGTTATTCATTTTTTTATCTATGTTTCTTGGGTTACTGTTCATTTTATCTTTTATGTTGTTCTCCTTTAGTAATAAAGAAGTAGATTCTTGAAGAAATTTTCAAAATAGCCCCAAATTAATTTTTTTCTAAAAATCTACCCTCTTACATTTTTATTACAGAAACAGACTCACTTTCCGGTCACGTCAGTACCGTGGCCAGAAAGTGGGTCTATTTTTTAAATTAGTCGGGGTTGGCAACCCCGACTAAGGGTCCGTTCAGTTTCGCAAAAAAAACTTGGAAATTAAAGAATAGGAAACCTATTTCCTATAATAATTGTTTTGAGGTTGTTTGGTTGGGTTAAAAAAGAAGGAAATTATAGAATAGGAGATGAGATGAGATGAGTTGTCACCTTATTATTGGATGATGTGAGTGATTTTTAAAAAAAACTTGTTTTGAGGTTGTTTGGTTGGTTAAAAAAATAAGGAAATGAATTGGAGGTATATTATTGGATAATGTTTTGAGGTTGTTTGTGTTTGGTTCATTTTTAAAAATAAGAAAATAGATGAGATGAGATGAGTTGGAGGTATATTATTGGATGATGTGATACATACTTAAGGAAATCAATTTCTTTTTTTTTTTTGAGGAAATGGATGGAAATGAAGGTTTAATGATATGAGATGAGTTGTCACAATATTATTGGATGATGTGTGTGATTTTTAAAAATGGGATAAGATGAAATGTGATGAGTTGGATGATGTGACACATTTCTTGTGTTTGGTTTATTTTTAAAGGTAAGAAAGGAGATGAAATGAGATGAGTTGGAGGATAAAAATAATATTTTATTGGATGTTATGGGTGAGTTTTAGGGATGGAAATGGATAAAAATATTATTTTATTGATTTCTTTGTACCGATTTTCTTTTTTTGTTTATTAGGAAACCAACCAAACAGCCCCTAATCTACTTCTTTATTACTAAAGGAGAACAACAAAAAAGTGCTAATGAACAGTAAAATTTATCATTATCCACGTATTTCACTTCATTTTTTATTTATTCCCGTAACTGATACTAACATAAAAACTTCCTAAATAAACCACCCCACCCCCTCATACCGCCCACGTCCCTAAATAAACCACCCCACTTCATTTTTGCAGTTGCCCACCAATTCCCCATCCTCAACCATCCCCATCCTTCGTCTCCCCAACCTTCGTCTCCCCGCCAAGAGCTCTCCAATCAAGGTATTCACCTCGAACCTATCATTTTTTTAATCAACTATTCCCCATCCTCAACCATTCGATTCGAATCGAGAACTCCTCCCTCGACCATGTCGATGGCGGTGATGGTGATGGCGGTGATTATGGTGTTTTCGCCGCTTCGCATCGCCCTACGCCGCCTCCGGCGACGGCAATCGGTGCTTCTTTAATGATGGAGATTGGAGAGGCTCTTGATCTTCGATTTCCATGGCGAATATTGAAAATTTTAGGGTTAGGGTTTGTGAAGGGCGCTATCGGTATCGCTCTTTTAGGGCTTTTTCCGAGGCTGAGATCTATCTAGGATTTAGCGAAACGACGATTGAGAGAAATTAGCAGCATCCTCTGTTTCCAATCCTTAAATAATGCGTAATGGGATTTTAAGCTTTCTTACTGTCAACTACGATAAATCTGAATTGTTTTAAACTTCTTTATCCCATTTTCAATATCAGTTATGAGAGGAAGAAGTACTGTTTTACTGTTATTTCTTAAATTGTCTCGAGAGGCTTCAGTTAGGCCCTGCTCTAATCAGTATCTGCTTGCAAAATTGCTTCTTGATTACATTACAAATCTCACTGAAAACAAAAGCACACCAGTTTCTTTTGAAGAATTTAATTCTTCAAAATTGTTTGAAGAAGTTTCATGCGAATTTTAGAATCACGCAACAACTGATCATTTTTAATTCCTCCTAATATCCTTTGGTATTTTACTATTACATGAGTTGTATTGATTCATAATTTGGTTTTAGGTGCATCATTCCTCCTAATATCCTTTGGTATTTTTCCAATAATTAATTTATTATCTAAATGGTGCATCATGCATGAAGTTTACATTATCGCCTAAGTTCGTGTAACAAATTGCCAATCCTCCAAAGTTCTCCTAAAATGGAGAATGTCTTGAAGGAAAAGATGATAAATTAAGGAAAAAGATGATCAATTTTCTATGTACAGAAGTACATTCAACTCTTAGGCACAGTTAAAGGCGAAATAAGGCATACCTGA
>BQKN01065405.1:85361-100554 GCA_022839385.1 Asparagus kiusianus
CAAACTAGACGGAAACAGAATAAACCAATCTACCTAGACGGAATTCCGTCTAGACAAGCCAACCTAGACGGATTATACACCAACCTAGACGGAAATTTCCGTCTAGTTTGGTCGTTTTTCTACTAGTGATTGAAGATGGTCAAATTTCTCAAATCATAATTTCCTATTCCAATTTAAAGAGCTGGGGTGTTGCCATGTAGGAAAAACACTCTAGTGAATAATGGAAATCCTACGTGGTCACAATCGTACCCGTTGAAATTTGAGTAAATGACTACAATTTGAACAACTGGGTATATGGTGGGGGTGCATGGGGGGATAATGGACGCTAAACAATATTACCACAATCTCCGTTTCTAAACCCACAAACAATGAGGAGAGGTCGTCCCATTGTATAAAAAGAAGTGAGCAATGCTCTAGGCAATGACTTTTGAGTCTGTAACTAACTGAGATGTCTGCTGCGAAATATTTTCATTAAGTTGTATCTTAATTAACTCGATATAACATAATCATCAAGGAGTTGATATTTCTGACTCTATTGGTATCACTAGAGCTTTTTTTGATTATTGCAAATCCCTTTTTGGGCAATCAAGCTGTTGGGAATACTACCCGTTAGGCTATGCAAAACCCCTAAAAACAGCAGAAATGCGGTATAGAGAAAAGTACACAAGATTTACGAGGTTCGGCAACTGCCTACGTCCTCGGGAGCCACACAGTCAATTTCTTATTAATTTAATAAGAAATTACAATTCAAGAGCAGATCCCAAACTGAGATCTCTCAATACAAACACTGTAGCTACAGTGTTAATAATTAAAGAGAATAATCCCTTTCAATTCTCTTTTAAGAATAAAGAATATCCCACTACTAATCCCCTCTTTAATTCTCTCTCTCTCTCTCTCTCTCTCTCTCTCTCTCTTCTTAAATCTCCCCTCAAACACTGTTGAAAGCTGAAGATTAATCAAAATCGCTGCTGCGATTTTAGGGCTGTCCGCCGCCAGAGAAGAAATCGGGAAGGGGGGAAAAAGCACAACCCTAGGGCATCGAGGGGGGGCTTTTATAGGGGAACACGACAGGCTGGCGACAGCCTGTCGCCAGCCACGCGAGCGTCCCGCTTGGACGCCAAGGTCGGAGTCGTCAGAACGCCGAGGTCGGGTCACCAAAACGCGAGGGTCGGCATCGCCCAAACGCGAGGGTCGGCATCGCCCAAACGCGAGGGTCGGAAACACCAAAATTCGAGCTCGCCTGCGTCATCCCTGGAGCTCGTCGGAGCTCCTCGTCGGAATCGAGGTTTGATCTACACCCCGTTCCAACACAAGCAACAATCATTTTTCTGTTGACTGGTCAATCTTATATCCTGAGGATAAACCTGATTTATCTCACTTAGAAGCTCCTTTCACTGAAGTTGATATTGAGAATGCAGTCTTTAACATGAATCAAAATAAAGCTCCTGGGCCAGATGGTTATTCTATGGCTTTCTATCAGACTTTTTGGAATATTATTAAAGATGATATTGTGACTCTTATGAACCATTTTCATCATGATCCCTCATCTCTTCATAGAGTGAACAAAATCTATATTACACTCATCCCAAAATTGAAGACTAGCTCTCTGGTTTCAGACTTCAGACCAATAAGTCTGATTAACTGTCTTTTCAAAATCTTCTCCAAAGTGCTTGCTTCTAGACTATCTCTTATCATGACAGATTTAGTTTCTCCTACTCAATCAGCTTTTCAAATGGGTAAATCTACCCTGGACTTCATTCTGATGGCCAATGAAATGATTTATTTTTATTCCAAGAAGAAAAAGGAGGTGGCTATGTTTAAAATAGATTTTGCCAAAGCTTTTGACTCAATAAACTGGTCTTATCTCATTGAGTTACTTCAAGCTAGAGGTTTTGGTAACAAATGGTGCTCATGGATCAAGTATATCATCTCTTCATCTAGTTGTGCAGTTTTAGTTAATGGCTCTCCAACCAAATTTTTCAACTGCAAACGAGATCTTAACAAGGAGATCCTTTATCCCCCCTCCTTTTTAGTTTACCAGTAGATGTTCTCAACAAGATGATAAAAAACAATGTTGAAGATGGTCTTTTATCAAGCCTTGGTCTGAGAGAACCTTTAAATAACATCAGGAGCCTTCAATTTGCTAATGATACTTTGCTCTTTGTACAAAGTTCAATTGGAGACATATCAACTATCAAAGCAATTCTGTACATTTTTGAGGTTATATCAGGTTTGACCATCAATTATTCAAAATCTTCTCTTATTTATTTTGGTAAAATAAATAACAGAGATCAACGTCTTGCATCTATCCTTCACTGCACTATGGGACATCTTCCAATCAATTATCTTGGCCTGCCTTTGAAATATGAGAAATTGGCTAAATCAGATTGGCAACTTGTTTTGGATAAGCTACATAAGAAATTGTCATCTTAGAAGAAAAATTCTCTCTCTATTGGGGGAAGACTGGTTCTCCTAAACTTAGTACTTACATATATACCTCTCTACTACATGTCCTTTTACAAATTACCTAATTGGTTGATAAAAAATATTGACAGAATCAGGAGAAACTTTTTATGGCCTGGAAAGGATGATACAACCAATATCAAATGTCTAGTGAATTGGAGTAAAGTCTGTATGAAGAAATCTCAAGGAGGTCTAGGTGTTAAGGATATCACTATTTTTAATACATCTCTTCTTTCCAAATGGCTGTGGAAATGCTTGGATGTAAACTCAACATCTGGTTCTTTTCTGAGAGATCTATATGTTAAGAGAGGTTCATATCTACAACAAGCTCAAGCTTCTCAAACATGTTCCTCTTTTTGGAAATTTGTTCTATCTTTTAAGAATGCTTTTTTCCACAACATATCTTGGTCTGTTGGTTGTGGTACAAATATCAGTTTCTGGGAAGATAAATGGATTGGTTAACAATCATTTTTCCAAGCATTTTTCAACTAAGGTATTCTTCAAATGTATCTGTTCTTAGTCAAGGCAAACTACATGATAATTTATGGCATTGGAGACCTTTACTAAAGAGGTGTTTATCCCAGAAATCTCAAACAGCCAAATCAGATCTTCTGAACTTATTATGTGATAGAAGGGTCAACAATCAACCAGATATGCCAAGATGGTATCTTTCACCAAATGGTATTTTCTCTGTCAACTCTTTCTACAAATTTCTAATCTCTAGAGGAACAAAATTTGCTTTTTATAAGACCACATGGAATGCAATTCTTCCTAGCAAAGTAAAATTTTTTCACTTGGTTACTATCTTATAATAGACTAAACACCAAAGACAATCTTCTGATCAAGGGATGACAGGGGGATACCACTTGCAGTCTCTGTGGCTCAAACATTGAAACCAGAGATCATCTTTTTCTCTCATGCTCTATATCTCAAAAAGTCTGGAAGCATTTCACCTCATATCTTCAAAGTGCCTGGCCAACAACCTTTGAAGACCTCATTTACAGAGCAGAATCTCTTACAAGTGTTAAGGGACAATTATGGCGAACCATTTTTTCTACAGTTTGTTGGAGTTTATGGAATGCAAGAAACAAAATTATTTTTGATCAGGCTCATTACTCTTACATCTCTATCATTAACATGGCTATATCTGGTATTTATGATTGGACATAAGTGAAAAGAAGATCTACTGCAAGGATTTCATGAGCTAGAGATTAATCCAATACCAAGGGTCAATTGTTCTACAAATCAGTGACAGTTTAGTCAGAAGCTAACATTAGTTGTTCTGTTGGATTGTATACATCATCCTTTTGATTTTTGATTTGCTGCTTGTCTTTAGAAAATTTAGTTTCTGATAATTAAATGTAGCTGGCTTTGGTTCCTCCTTATATCTATGTCAATGATGAATGATGGCAAGGCCCTCTCTTCATCTTCATGGATCTCTGGAGGAAGAAGGTTATACATCCCTAATTATTAGACACTATTCAAGCATGGACACAGTTCGTGTCCATATATCTATAATACTTTTGTACTTATCACTTTTTTTATGAATGAACAGGGTATATCCCTTGTTTTTCTTTCAAAAAAAACATAAGTAATTCTGTGCATATATGCGATGCATTAAATTTAGAAAGACATAAATTTAAAATACAATGATAAAAAAAATTAGTTGCCGTGCTTTGCACGAGGTACATAGTAGTTGTATTCAATAGGTAAGTCTCATGGCTCTACCTCCATTTATCCTCAACTAACTAGTAAAATGAAATGTACGTAACTCAAGCTTTCTAAATATAGTATAAGCTTTTTTTACGGTAAAAACAGTTTCCGGATCATCTACAGCCCAAGCTATAGAGAAGTCCTACAATCGGGCCCACGTTTATAATAGAATCAATAGCTTAGTTACTAGTGTAAAAAATGAAAATTATGGAGACATTGGCTACAATTAACAGAAATAGAAGATAATGCCTTGAATTTGCTTTCCAAATCAACTTCTCTAATTAAACGTCTCCTTAATTATTTCACCCAAAAAAAAATGATTGGCGTCTGTTCTTTTTCCCTGGGAAAAAAAATAAAGTTTAAGTTTATTTTTTTATTTATTGATGTGGGAGAAATCGGGCCCAATATGGAGTTTATGAGCCTTAAACAGAAGTTAGGAACCAATTTTAGCACAAAAGCTATAGCTATCAGGTATTGACCCAAACTCATATTTAAACTCGTCACTCTTTCTTATCTTATTTGATGCGGGGCTATACTCACATATTAATCACATCAACAACTCTCCCTTAATTTGTGAGTATATTTTGATTCAACTATAATTCAGTCTTCCACGGAATTTTCACTAAGTTTTTGCACCACTTCACCCGTGGGTTAACCAGACCATGCATTCACACATAGCTATCAAACATCCATAAGAACTTCCACCACTTCACTCATGGTGGTTAACTAGACTATATCACTCCTACAGGCATCCGTGGATTCTCCTGACATCTTTGGGCTTCACATCGAAGATCATCTGTTTTTTTAATTACTTGGACCGTGATCTTAGCTCTGATACCACTTGTTGGTAGGGGTTAACGGAGCGGATACGGCTCGGATATGGCACTTACCATATCCATATCCGCTTACCCATCTCGGATACAGATACAGATATACGTCGGTAAGAAAAATTCATATCCATATCCGTCAAAATCGGATACGGTTACGGATATAGATGCGGATATATAAACGGATATGCATGCGGATACAAAAAGGATATGAGAAAACTAGATAGTATTCAGAAAAATATAGTCATGTGATACAAAAAGAGTTCGTTAATATCTTCATTATGATTGAAAAGCTAAGATTAGACATCTTGATCATCAAAATTAACCACAAATCCATAATCTAAGAATCAAAACTATCGTAAGAGTTACCAATATGTATTCGGATTTTTTCGGATACGGATACAGATATTTCACTACAAAACCATATCCGCAACCATATCCTATCGGTAATAGATTTGTGTAACCATATTCGTATCCTAACGGATACGGTTACAGATATTTCCTCGGATACGGATACGGATACGGTTTGGCACCCCTACTTGTTGGGGGAAAAATCGGGCTCAATCTAGAGTTGATGTGTCTTAAACAGAAGTTAAGATTCAATTTTAACCAAAAAGTTATAGCTATCAGGTATTTATCCAAACTCCTATTTAAACTCATCACTCTTTCTTATTTTATCCGATTTGGACTATACATATTAATCACCTCAACATTTATTAGCTTACAATATAAAAGACTATGCAAAAAGGAAAAAAATTAAAGAATTTTTAGCTGCCTATTAGACTTTCACAATAATAATCATCTCAAATACATTCAGTAAGCATTAATTTTTTACTTAGCTCATCTCTATTGAATCGATTCTCAATTTGTTTCGAAAATTGTATATTTACTGTATTCATGCTATTTATTTTATCACCTTATATATTCATAATCTTTTGTATCCGTGGTTTCTTTTGAGAGTTTAATTAATCATTATCTTGTTTTAATAACTACCTATTATCCTCAAAATATTATCATAGCCTCATAGGTCAATGTCTGAAGATAAATTTTACGATAGTGATCGTGCACATCATCACTCGCAATATTTTTTAAAGAATTTGTAATAACCCAATAAGCATTTTAGATTTTAATAACTTTTATATTTTTTGCTGAAATCCATTTGAGGCTGCAATTCTTTTGTTTATAGATGTCAGGTCGACTATCATCATAAACGTCATATTAGCTTATATTGTAATTATACCGGTTACAGAATTATATTTAGATTTTTTCTCAATGTGACTTTCAGTTTCATATGAATTTTTAATCTCTTTGGGGGGAGACTTCCTTTTTTATTATTATATATAACTTCCATGTTATATATATATATATATATATATATATATATATATATATATATATATGGCCGGGAGGAAATTTTCATCTGGGATAGATAATTTTTTCAGTAAAAAATCGTCAATGAAACTTTAAAAACACGTCGGGGTTAAATTCTAAAAGAGAAAAAAAAGCTCGTGAATGGGCAGCTGCTTCTTTTAATCGCAACTTTTAGGGGCTGTTTGGTTAAAAAAAATTCCCTTGAAAGCCTGCCAAAGTGTCACTTCTTTGGCATGCTTTAAGCAAAAACGCCTCTAAAAAAGAGGATTTTGTTTGAAAGCCTGCCAAAAAGTGACACTTTTGACAGGCTTTCAACAGTGGTTTTCCCTCAAAAGCTAGGAACCAAACAGCCCTTTAACTACACTTTTGTCATTCACGCTCCAAATTTTGCAACCAACCTTTAGCCACGTGTCTGGACTATATTGGTTTTAGATGGAACCCGAATGTAGGATTTCTCTACATTGTAGGCTGCAGCCTGCAGGCATGCATGAAGTTATCCCGAATCCGAAAGGGCCACAGAATTTGGAAGTGTCGGCAGATAAAAAAGATGTAGATACTAATCTAAAGGGAGCAACAATCTAGTTATATATTGGCTAATTAAGAAACAAAAGATATTTGAATTTTATTTTTATTTTTACTTTTAGAAGATGCTTGGCAACTCTCCTACTATCTAAGTTGGTGGAGTTAACCTGGTTAAGAGGTAGAATTATCGTTCAAGTAAAATTGGGCCAACTTCAAATTAATTTGATTTTCTTAGTTCAAATTAGGCCATTATCGAGCTCAAGATTGAACCATCCCCTTACTTGGTTTACAACTAACTTAGTTAAGGTCATAGCCAAGTTAGTAGGGAGTAGCCAAACACACCTCAATATACCAAATCACAATTACTCACAAACATGTATATGTATGAGACCATTAGGCTTGATTTGGTAGGAAGGGAGGTAGAGTAAGAAGAGGGATAAATTTAAAAATCTACTTTGGTAGGGAGTTTTTAGAGAGTGAGCTGAAGTAGAGTAACGTAAGGAGAGAGAAGGTACAAAATGAACTAGAAAATAAAGAGTGAGAAAATCCCTCCAATTTGGAGGGACACAGATGTGAGGACAGAGAATATATGAAACAAACTAAAAATCTATATACCTCCTTTTACTCTCTTTCCAACCAAATAAGAATTGCAAAAAGCATATCCCCCCTTATATCTCATTAAGCATTACCTCACATTACCTTCTCTCATTATATATATCCTACCAAACCAAGCCTTATAGGCCGGTTTGATACTGCTAGCGTTTAGATAAATTGTTTATATAAACAACTTATAAAAGCACTTTATATCATATCATATCATACTCTCTTTAAAAGTACGAGTTTGGGAAAAACTTTTCGTGATCAATATTACCCTTCACTATTTTAAATATTTTATTTAAATCTATCATAATCATAATTATATCTTATTTTAATCCCATATGAACTATCTACAGCTCAACAAGTTTAAAAAAAATGATAAATAAAATACAAGAAACAACACTATGGTATTAGTTTGTTAAGGTAAAGAATTAATATGCTATGGTATATGAAATATTACAAAAATAACCCAAAAAATTTAAAAATTATACAAAATACCCTTAAAAATTTAAAATTACACAAAACATCATGTTATTTCAAAACTTAAAATAACAAACATGAAATTTAAAACTTAACAGCAACCTCTGAAGAATTTAGAATCTACAATTAACACCCTTAACATTTTTAAAATTGTAGAAACACCATCAAAAGTTCAAATAATAAAAAAGCTCATTGAAATTCTAAAATTTTAAAACTTACGAACAATAAAGATGAATTCAAAGGATTATCATCAGGCACCTAAAACTTTAAAATTTACAAAAAATAACCTCAACGTAATAAAAATTATTAAAAAACTCCTTCAAAAATTAACAAATCACAAAAAACCATGAAATTTCAAAACCTATAACCAATACATATAAGATCCAAAAAATATTAACAGACCATTAAAAGTTTGGATTTTACAAAAAATAATCCAAAGTTTTAATAATTATAAAAACACCCTCACAATTTCCAGAGTTGCAAAAAACTTACCACTAACACATGAAACATGAAAATTACAAGCACCTAACTTAATTTTTAAAATTAAAAAAAAACAATCTCAAACTTTCAAAAGTTGAAAAACACACTCAAAAATCCAAAATCACAGAAAAATGACTAAAATTTCAAAACTTAACAAAGAAAAGAGTAGTTTGATATTCTTTCATCAAGATATATAAATTTAACTTATAATTTAGGGTTCACTCTCCCTTTTTAACATCTAAATGTAGTCTAATTTTATCAAGAAAATAAAGACGGAGAAAGATTGATGTCGGTTAAAAAAATGAAATAGAAGGAATGAAAGAAACTATTTTCTAGATATTTTATGGAATATTTTATTCTTTAAGTAAATTATGAATCTTTAGAGGGGATTTCCATGAGCTTGTTTTAGTACTTTTACATATCTATGTGGATGCTTTCATCATATAAAAGTGTACTAGAGTTAGAATTAATCTTTAATTTATGACTTTTTAAAAAAACTATTAAGGATTAGGAACAAACTCAATATTCTATTTTGTGCCGTTTTAGCACACTTTTAACCAATTATCTTGTTTTATTAGATTTAATTATTTGTCTTCCTTTTGCAACACTATTTTTTCAAGTGTTTTTCACTTTTACAACACTATACTTTCTAAAGTCATGCTTGATTTCATATCGGTTCAACTTGTTGGGGGAGAAATCGGGTCCAATCTAGAGTTGATGGGCATTAAACAGAAGTTATGAATCAATTTTAACCCAAAAGTTATAGTAATCAGATATTGACCTAAACTCCTATTTAAACTCATCACTCTTTCTTATCTTATTCGATGTGGGGCTATACTTACATATTAATCACTTCAACTCTCCATTTATTTGGAAGTATATTTCAATTCAACTCTAATTCAATCTTCCACAGAATTCACTTAGTTTCTGAACCACTTCACTCGTGGGCTAACCAATTCACAAACTTTTGCACCACTCCACTTGTGGGCTAACCAGACAATGCATTCAGCATATAGCTATCAAACATGCGTAGGAACTTCCACCACTTTACTCAAGGTGGCTAACTAGACTATATCACTCCTACGGGCATCCGTGGATTCTCCCGACACCTTCGGCCTTCACATCGAAGATCATCTGTTTTTTTAATTACTTGGACTATGACCTTAGCTTTGATATCACTTGTTAGTGGAGAAATTATGCCAAATCTAGAGTTGATGAGCCTTAAACAGAAATTATAAATCAAATTTAACCAAAAAGCTATAGCCATCAAGTATTAACCCAAATTCCTATTTAAACTCATCACTCTTTGTTATCTTATCCGATGTGAGACTATACTCACATATTAATCACCTCAACACAAATAAGATGATAATCTAAATTGACTTCGAATTATATTTATTTTCTATCAATTCAATTATCAAAATAAAAAAATTAAATTGAGTATAGTTCATTTAAACAAATATCAAAGAAAATAAATAATCACAATACTAAATTTTAGAGACACAATTGAGCAAAAACTATTAAAGTAGAACCGAGGAATAAATTTTTGGCAAGGAAATAAACTAAAAAAATACTTAATTATGATATTTAACTATGTGTAATACACGTGCATAAAACCTAGTAAGTTGCTAAAAATAGAAGTTATGTAATTATATATCAAAAAGTGGTTCTAATGAGAGATAATGTGTTTGGTAGTTGGCTTAGAGATTATTATAAGTGAAAATGACGAAAATACACATAAATTTAGCTTTATGCATATTGGTGCATAAAAACATTAAAAACTTATGGGTATATGTCATACATAAATTAAAAAGTAAAAGTTGGTTGTAAAAGCATCATCATATTGTTTCTAAATTAATTGTATAAAAGCAAAAGCAATTCCAACAAGCATACCAATATTTTTTTTAACAATCGCTACTATTGATTGCTTCTTGAGAAAATAAATAGAAGCACCGAAAAAAGGAGAAGACATACTAAAAAGGTCCTAAGTTTGATCATTACATTTTATTGCGCTTTAATACCCTCATTATCTATTTTATTTGAATAAATATATTTATTTTTGGGGTCTTTTATATTGCAATTAACTAAGATTACAATAAAAAGAGAAACAAGAAAATTTTATAAGACTGGTTTTTTTTTACGTGCCGATGGGCTGTCGATCTCATACTCCATTGACAATCCGATTAAGATGATGAATCTCTTGCTATTGATATCTAATTTGTTTCTTAGAAGATAGCTCAATCTTTTCTTGGAACTGAATATTAGAAAGAAAGAGAGAAAATATTGATTCCGCGGGTGTATGAGAATGTTCAATCTATTTGTTGGTGATTTTCATTGGTTATCTCGAATGAATAATCTGTTGGATGCTTTGTTCATGAAAAAACAATTTTGCCTTTGTGAATAGTCCCACATTGAAAAATGAGATGAATAATATTAGGTATATAATGGTTCTCTCCTTATTGGGCTTTGAATAGTATTTTGGGTTTTGTGGGCTTTGCATATCTATCTCACACGCACGCGCGCGCACGCCACGCCTCGCCCACGCCAAGCCACGCCGCACCGCACACACACACACACACACACACACACACACACATTTTTGCTTCTCAAGCTTTTATTTTTGCACGTTTTACACGTTTTGTAACGGCACACATGCGGTAACGGAAGCAAGATTTGTGCGTAACGGTCCCTTGGATTCAGCGGGGGTTATACTTCTCCTCACCTATATAAGCAGGCTTGGAGATCATTCAGAGGCACACCAACGAAGAGAAGAACAACTTCTAAGCTCTCTTCTTTCTCTACTCTTATTTTCCAAGAATATTTTGGCTACATGTTTATATTTATATTTTGGGCAACCATTTTCGTCTGAGCATAAGCTCTGTGACTCACGCCCGAGTGCAGAGGCCAGCCGATTCTGGGGGGTTTTTACCGCTAGAGGAGAGGGGACAGATTGCGCCAGGGCGATAGACGGGTCCTCAATCTTCTAGGACAGTGATATCACGACTGCTCCCGATCAGGCCTGAATTTTCTAACTCTTTAATTTGGATTTTTTATTATTATATTCCTGCTTTGACAGCACAATCTTCTCTTCCTCTTGTAGGCTGAGAGAGAGAGAGAGAGAGAGAGAGAGAGAGAGAGAGAGAGAGAGAGTTAATGTCCTTTAACTATAGATTAAGTGGCCATTAAAGTAGGAGATGGTAGGGGGAGAGGGAGAGAGAGAGAGTTAATATCTTTTAACTATAGATTAAATGGCCATTAAAGTAGGAGATAGTGGGGGAGCTATTATCCCCTTGAGAATAGCTCTCAAACTGTTCATAGGCGAAATTCGTTGATTAATTGGTTGGTGAAACTCGCTAAAAGTATTTGGGTGAGGCTCACTCAGACGGGGGTGGGCAATTACTCCTGAATCATGGGTAACGTGGTCCACGTGGGTAGCTGTGGGTGAAGTTCCCTAATTAATTGGATGGCGAACTTCACTCACAAGTTTATGTTTAGTATAAAATTCAATTAACGACTTGGCTGACTCAATGATGTCTTTCAACTCGGCCTAAAGTCTGAATTGAAAGTCAACCCACTCTTGGCTCAGACGGGTCAGGGTGAAGTGAGTTGTGTGGCGAAGTTCACATGTTCTATTAGGCGAGTTTTATTACAGCTTGTTTGTAGGCTTGAGTTTGGGCTCATTTAAAATATTTAACTCATAGGTATTTACTTCTTGAATCAAGTTGAACATTAGCATGGATGGAATATAATTGAACCGTCTACACTACTAATAATATTTTTATCTTTGTAGATAATAAAGAATTATTGAATAAGATATCAAATGAAAATTATTTCGTGCCTAAAAGATCTCTAATGAAGCCTAGAATGCCTAAGTCCAAAGTTCACGATTAAGTTTAGAAGCAAAATCTCAGCACTCATTACTTTCCTAGTTAGTAATTATTAATAACTTGGCACATCATTAAGTATCAAATAAAACCTGAATAGAAACAAAGTCAAATTCATACCTAAGATGGTCAACTGTAAAGAAAAGACGATATCTCCAAATCCGAAAAGCAAAATTTAATATATTACATAAAAATCACCTATCTCAACGAGATGGGGCCATCTAGATTGGGAGAATCTAAAATTTTCATCGGGAATAGTAGGTTATGATAGAAATCTAAATTTACTAAATATATATTCAATTAATTGAAGAATGAGTTAAATCCTAAGAAGACCAATAGCTTTTAAGAGAAGCTCAAGAGTCTTAAATAAATTAAATATAAGAGAAATAAAATCTATAAAACCCATCTCTCGACTATTGAATCAATAGTGTAGGTTATTTTGAGAGATCCTATATGTGTGAGGGTTATTGGGGGCTTAAGCTAAATCCTATGATTGTGAAAGTTACTCAGGAGCCAAGACAAATCTAAGTGTTATGAAGGATTCTTGTTATATATAAATAGAGTGGTAGAGTGAGGGTTTGAGAGTGTGAAATTTTTTATGAACTCCTTTTTGGAGAGGAAGACCTTTAATGAGGTCTTCCAATCTGTAAACTTTTTAAGTTTAAGTAAACCAAAAAAAATTATTTCCACTTAAATTTTTTCTTCTTCTTTGTTAATGAAGATGAAGATGAATATTTACTTTCAAGAGGTCAATCCATTGCAATGTAAGTTTTTATTTTTCTCTTTTATTTTCTTATTTTAAAAATCCATATTTAAGGATTTTAATTTTTTATTTTTATGTTAGTAGATTACACTTATTTCATGCATTGTAGAGTAGATTTGCTTTCATGTTCTTTTATTAATTTATTGTTTTGTATAATTTAATTTTTTAAAAAAATTATTTTGTAGTGTAGCTTTTCTTTATGCTCTTTTATTTTTGTTGGTTAGATTTCCTTTATACTCATAATTTAAATCTTTATTTTCTTATTTTGTTTTTATTTTTATAGTTACTTTTTATTTTTTTATTTAGATCTCTTTTTTATGCTTTCTGGCCTATGTTTTATTTTATTATTTTTATTTTGTAAAATGAATAATTAAATCTTGTAGGAATTCTAAACTTGTATGAAACTAGTTTGATTTCTTTTATGATTTGGGGATTGCTCTCTTATGCTTAAAATAATCATGTCGAGGATAATCAACTAGAGAATCAAATGATAGAAGAAGAAGTTGATAATTTATGCTTATTTTGAGTGGTTTGATAGGTTATGATTATGAGTTCCAGAATTATTATCTGGTTGCTTGTTCTTTTCATGAATGAGAATTTTGCTTGGATGATAATTCGATAGATTATGCTTTTCTTGAGTGGTTTGATAATATATGCTTAGTAAATCTAAAGTAAATTATGATAAAAAGAGAGTAGTTCGTAAATCCTAAATGAAATTAACTAGTGGATTTAATTCTCTACCCTTATCTTCTCTATTTGATTTACTCCATCTTTTACTTATTTTGATTTTGCTCTTTTTTATTAATTTTTACCTTCTTGATTTTGTTATTTTCTATTTTCTTTATTTTTCCTTCTTGTTTATTCTTTGTTTCCTTTCATTGTTCACTCTTTTTCTCCCACTTATTCTATTTTTTATTTATAAATAATCACACACTCTCTATGTCTCCACACTTCCACTCCTCTTTGTCCACACACATTTCTAGATCCAATTTAGAATTTTCCTGTACACATTTCTCGTGGAATCGATATTGTACATATACTATAGCTTGATAGTTGTGTTCTTGCAACTTAGTGCATGTTTATTGTGTGGCTGTCAAAGTTTTATCTAAATTTTATAACTTTGCTCCATTCTTTTTTTTAATATAAAAGCTATTAAATTTTGCCTCTCTCTTCTACGAAATCCTCAACTTTCACATTTTTCATAATAAACCCCCTAACATTTATCCTCTCTTCTAAGAAATCCCCAACTCTTTTTATTAAATCAAGCATTTTGTTACCAGGAATAAAAAATGAGCACATCTTAGAAAGAGAAGCGGTAAAAGTTAGGGGTTTCATCGTCAGGGAAAAAAAAGAAAAGATGAGGGCTTCTTAGAAGAAGGATGACAAGTTTAATAGCTTCATTATTAAAAACAGAAAGTTAAGGGCTTTACATAATATTGGGTTAAAACTTAGGGCCTCATTAGACTATATTCTCTTAGAAAAAGTTAAACCGAACTTGCCTAGACAGCTTCATAAATAATTACATTTACTTTTTTATGACTTTTGTGTCTTATTATTTGACTTTGGAGAAACAAAGTTTTGGGTAGTTAATGGAGTATGTAAAGAATTTTGACATGCAACACTAATTCTTCATGAATTTTCCTTATTATTTGACTTGTAGGGGGGGGGGGGGGGGGGGGTTAGTGACTAAAACTGGAATAATTTATAGGATAAATTTTTAAGGTGTTAGTCACATAGAACTAAAACTAGAATAAAATTTTATAGTGTTAGTCAAATAGAACTTTAAGTGGGGGTTATTGGTTGGGATATTTTGGGGGATAATGGGAAAATTTTGGGATTCTATTTCATAGTGTTATTCATTGGGACAATGGAACAATGATAATACATTTTTGTGTTATTGGTTTTTTGGAACACTAGTGAGACAATTATACCACTTGGGATAAAATTACCCCACTCATATACAAAAAATTTGTCCCAATAGTAAAAATTTACCCTATCCTCCATATTGGAACAATGTTGTTCCACTTTGAAGGCAATTAAGATAATTTTAAAATATTTTTGTATTACTTAACTAATACATGCAATTATATTAT
>BQKN01065405.1:115711-126006 GCA_022839385.1 Asparagus kiusianus
TTTTTTTTTTTTAATTGCACTATTTAATGTTATTATTATTAGTATTCTTTATTGAATACCGACTCCTAAGTTACAAATTGAAGGTGGTATATATAAGTTTTGCTTAAATTGTTCGCGTAAGGACTAAGAAGAAAAGGAGCAGAATAAATTTTATATTAATTATATATTATATCATATTAACGAAAAAGACTTTTCTGCATATATCCAATAATAAAAATTGGACAATTGTCACTCGTGGCAGATAAGCTAGAGAGCTAAGCTAGCTTGGATTTTGCAAAAAGGCCATTTAGGACCCCGTGCTATGGGCTTCAAACAACATAATCCCTCCCTCATTAGAGCCTAATTTCTGCATGCATGTTTGAATAATTAATTACCTAAATTAATACTGGAATTTTCACGTGCAACCCTGTCTATACTTTGGTGTTGCGTATTTACTCCTGAGTTTGTATACTTCGCCCTCCAAACCTCTGAAGTTGCAGCAAAGCTTACGGTACATTATGTTGGTTTTCTATACATTTTTTATTGTTCCGTATAACTTCTCTTTTTCGAAGATTTGATAAGAATTTTCTTGTGTATTTGAACCGCAAAAACTTTAGAATGTAGAAGGCAGTTTCATGATTTGAAACCCCTCCATTGATTTCCAATAAATAAATAAATAAATAAAACCACCGATAACATAGGTGGTTTTTGTGTTCTTCATATGATTCAATAGGCAGCGGGCTTACTTAATGAATTATAAGATAGCAGAAAAGTAGAATGCAATATTTGTCGCCTCATGCCCAGCGCTGAAAAAATTTTCAAACTTTTAATGTTTTGTCTGTATTTATATACTTCGTACACGAAGAAAGTAGGTTGCTTGATAATGACTGGGGATTTAAAGACAAAACAAAATTTCAACTTGTTAATTTGAAACGAGACGGGAAAAAACCCTCTACTTCATCCAAAACTGGGCCCTAATGGGTTTCAAAATTGAAGTGACTCCGAAAAGACTTGGATCCAATCCGATTGGGTGCGGTACGGATCTGTCACGTGACACTGGCACGGGTCCGTATGCTTTTTTTTTTAACCACAAAAAAGCGAACTCCATCAAAGGGCGCGGAGTAAAGCGGACAGATTACGGACCCCGCAAATACTTGTAGGTATTCGGTTAGGACGGCACGTGTAAGATAGGACGGTTGGTGGGAAGTTAGGGAAAAGGGTACGGATTTGGGTGGTCCCAGCACGTGCCGCACATGGGCATGGAGTCATGGACCGTTCACTCAGGATACGCGTGCTGTTCCCATACGCCCCTCTAGAGACTGGGTCCTGGGGCTAATTAATGATGGTATAAAACAAATTTTCGGTAAAAATAAAAGTTTAATCTTAATCCCCCCCCCCCCATGTATTGCAAAATATAATATGAAAATTGATAGTTAAAAGAATGTAAAAATTGCCCGACTGCACTTGACATATCATACATTGTTTTTTGAGAAGCAGGCGAAAGAACTTGTAGTTTTGTTGTTAGGTCAAAGCACCTTTTGAACTAGTTTTTTTATATCTGCATGTTTGACAGCGTCTCAAATAAGCTAGTGCACCTAAGTAACTAGGTTTGACCAAATTAATGACTTTTCTATCAATATAAGTTTTATAAAACTTTTATCATGGAAGCTAAAAGCTATCAAAAAGCTAGTATATATAGATTATATCAGCTTCAAAGGATAAACCCTCCCAAACCCTATTGTTATTACCTGATATCCTCAGTGCATTATCTCATATCCTTAGTGGAGTCAAAAATCATGAATATTCGTAACTACGCTGTTACTTGTACATCATTTCTATACTACGAGTTCTCTTTAAAAAAAAATTTAAAATCAATGACTCGTTAAGATAGCCAACACTTTTCTCTATTGTAATGTAAAAGTAGTATAAGAGAGAATAGTATAAATTGTCATTATTTAAAAAACATCCACGGATTAATCTCGATGAGGCATGACCTGTCTTGGTTGCTTGCACTTAGAACTGAGGTGAGACTTTCCTTACCACCTTAATTTAAGAAATATTAGATTATGTAAAGTAACAGTTATATACTTGGCTTAACCATTAGACAACAAATAGATAAGGATGAAATGTTTCATTTCATTAGCTGGGCCCACTCACGAGGTAAGCAGCAACCTAGTTAGTTAGTTAATTAATTATATAATCATTGGCCAGTCTGTCAAAAACTCGTTACTGCGTAACGTGTTATGAATATTTTTTTTTAACGTAATGCTTTGTCGTTGAATTTTGTAGTTACTTACTTTTTATTTGAACTAAGTTCTTCCTCCCTACGCTCAAAAGTTATAGGGGGCGGCGGTCTCGAGTCAATAATAAATTGATATGGGATTTTAACATGATCGATTAATTTACCTTGATCTACTACGTAGATTCAGCGAACTAAGACATCAGATCCAATTAAGCCAGTTAATTAATCTAATTCAAAGAATTTACTATTTCAAAAGATAAAACAACTTTTCGAAGCAGTAAATAAATATAACAATTAAACTAATGTATTGTTACAAGATACGGGTATCGGGTTAATAAGGTCATTGAGGTGCCCATATCAATCTTGATATATCAACCTTTGTCGATGATGCATTGATTGACAAAGTAAATTGATGCATGCTACGACGAGGTATGGGTCTCGGTTTCCATAGGGGCATTAATGAAGCGCCCCTCCTTACCTAGCGCAATTTAACCGTCGTAAAAGAAACCAGCTTCCAAATTCAATCTCCCCCTGTTATTAGTCGCATGAAAACGAGCTAGGTGCATAAAGAAACGTTATCCATCATAGAAAGATGGAATGAAATAGAACGAAAACTTGTCATCTGAAGTTGAATCACACCTAGCTTTGACAGGTTTTATTAGCAAATTTAATTACTGAAGCAAATAAATCTTCCAGAAACAACATTATATCATTCGATCTTTCATACAACACCGACGGCTCTTTACCATCTCGTAATCTCTTTATCCTCCAGATGGCAGACAACAAGTTCATGAGTCTAAAATGGTATACACCCTCCACGTATATGACAGGGTTAAACACAAAAATTGCACTAATGTGTAACTCTAATCATGCTAACATCCGAGTAACTCAGCAAAGATCGGTCCACAAGGCGGGGGAAAGAAACCAAATTATAAAATATCTCCCCATAAGGAAAAACTTCGGAATACTCGGGCATCTAATGGTATTCAGATCTTCCATGCTTTCTTCCAAGTCGTCGAAGGAATGGCCTGGGCTTTAGTTTTTCATCTGAGCCCTGGGGATTGTTCCTCTGAACAATTCTCAGAGGATGAGCTTCTGTATTGAAAACCCACTCATCGAAGGAGATGTATGACGGAGGTGAGAATAAGAGATAGAGATATTTGAGCGTCTCAGCAAGGAAGAAGCTCTGCATCATGTTGTCCTTGTCACCAGTATTCACCTGTAAGATCGATGAGGATAGAAACAACTACATGAAATCTGAAGACACAAGAATAAGGGTAAACAAGTCAATCCAATTAAGAAAATATTGATACAAGGCAATATTATTCGAAGTGTCTTAAAAACATGCCTGCTTAAGCTTTTCCTCTGCCTTATACACTTCAACTAATGATTCAACAGTAGATTAACGGACTAGTTACATTTTACTACCATGAAGTATGATGTAATTACACGAGTGACCCTAGAGTCTGGGTTTAGTTACATTTTGGTACCATGAAGTATGATGTAATTATACGGGGGACCCTAGAGTCTGGGTATCTATGCGAGGAACCCTGAGATTACTAATTGCAATCGTACGGGTGATCCTAGAACTGTTCGTTTTGGTCGATTCAGAGTTCTGGATGTCGGTTAGCGCTAGGGTTTGGGTCAGGATTAGTGTTGGGGTTAGGATTAGAGATATAGCAATGATTTCTCACTAAAGTTACATTGTTGTGACCCTAATTCGAACTCTAAAAGTAAGTAATTTTTGCTATAATCATAACCCCATCCTAGTTGTCCAATCCTAATCCTAACTAACATCCAAAACAACTCTACATCAGCCAAAAACAATGGCCTCAACCAGCCATTAGATTCCAGGGTCACTAATGTAATTAGATAAGTGTGATGTTAAGATTACACATGTAGATACACAGACTCCAAGGTTCACTCGTGTAATTGCACCATACTCTAGGGTACCAGAAGGCAATTAATCATAGATTTATTTTACAGTTTTGATATTCTTAGCCCCACCTGCATCTTGAGATTATTAATTATGATTATAAAAAGGTTTAACAAATCAACTAAACTAAATCCCAATATATCTGACTCATTATCTTCCCCTCTTCCTAAAATGGATTTAATTTGTAACACCAGTTTTACAGCTTGGAAAACATTGCGTAAGCAAGCATGAAAAGAAGTTAATGATATATTTCAACATTCTGTGCACAGGAACCTTTTAGCAGAGTTTACCTCTAGTACCAATAATATTGTTTTTTGAACGGGTTGTTAAATTATTAAGGATACTCAAAACTCTGAGGAGCTTCATCTTTACTTATCATTCCCCTCTCTTTCCCCCAATGTTTTCCTTTGCGTATTTGATAAAGAATAGAAATTATATAGGAAAGCAGAAGAAAGAAAGGTTGATAGCTACTTTCATTTCCCTAATCAGGAAAAAATTAAGCAATAAGTCAAAAAACGGCAATTTTAGTCTCAAAAGGCGACGAAAAGTTAAAGAATCAAAAATTAAAAAAATGCAAATACATCGAGATTGGAAGGGAAAATCATACATGAGAAAGATAGAAATATATAGAGGAAAGTGGAAGAAAGAAAGGTGGTCAGTTACTGTCATTTCCCTAAATCAGGGGAAATATAAGTAATACGTCGAGAAATAGCAATTTTAGTCCTAAAAGGCCAAACAAGATTAAGGAATCAAAAACTTTAAAATGAAAATACATAAAGATTGAAAGGGAAAATCATATGAGCACTGGTAATCTAGGAATACATACATCCTTCAGTCCAACATAACCAGAGTCGATACGAGAATTCTTCTCAAATGCTTGAAATATGTTCCAACCCCATTCTTGGTACGTCTTATTCCCAGTGTAGCGCCAAAGATACATAAGCGATTCAACAGTCTCTGGTCGTAATATATTCCATGAGGTACCAACACTCATGTCCTGCAAATAAATGCTCATGATTTTCTTGTAGGTATGCCATCACAAGATAAAGTTAAGCAAGGATTCCAAAGAAAGAATATCAACCTGTCCAGCGTGAAAAAAATAATTTTCTCCAGCAAGTTTTGTTGGAGTTGACTGGTAGAAGTTATAACAAGTCCAAGCAAGCTGCATAAGAAAGTACTAATTAAGGGGAAGTCTAGGATGTCAATAATCAGGTATTCATATACAAGACCTAACTATTTATCAAAGTTAACAAATTAAGTAATCCAAGTCCTGCAGCAAAACAGGACTAGCAAGAAGATTAAAACATCTTAAAATGTCTTTCTGTCAGACAAGTAAGAAAAACACAATGCAACAAACAACCTAACATGTGCATATGAAGGGACCCAGTATAAACTTTGCCTCGTACGTATAAAGAAAAGAAGGATGGTGAATACTTTCAATTTCATATACCAATAAATTCATAAAATGTTAACCTATTGTATAGAAATAACGAGCATTGTTTAATGTAATGTTACAGTGGGGAAATCCAATCATTATATAAGGCAGCAAGCTCTAGGTAAAGGCAGGTTACAATTTTCTATCAGCTGAAACCTATGTTACATGGGTACTTATATCATGAAGCCGCACCCATACCCAACACATACCGGACACCGAAACATCCAGACTCCTCAGATACGTCTATCATGTGTCATAACTCACCAGACAACGCAACTCATTGGACCTTATTGAATATACACATATATTTATTCAGCCATGTATTCAGTTATATAATGCATGATTTAATTTAAAACGCTTATCATATACTTCTTGGACGTTTATACTACACTTCACATCCCCTTCCTGAAACTCGTTGGACATGGGTCAGATTCATTTCAGTCCGCATCCGGTTCAAAACTATAATTTTAAAGGTCGTTTGGGTTATCTAGTTCAAAAACTGGTGGTTTTAAATTTATAATCTATATAATAAAAGAAACATAAAAATGAATGAATTTAATTCTCATAACACATGTACGGATACATATTACTAATCTTATTAATTTCACCATATGTATATAGCCTGGTCCCCATATCCTACCTTTTACAAATTTGCCATTTCCCATACGCGTGCCCGTATCCATGTAACATAGGCAGAAACGAGAACAACTTAGGTAACCACTTATTATGAAGTCAAAAATTGTACTAAGAGAACACACGAACAAGTATCTCCTTAATACAAAGAACTTCCCATGGTTGCACAGACTGATTAGTGAAGACGAGGGTGCCGCGTGGGACTGTCTAGATAAAATAACACAATGTGGAAGATATTGATATCTGTCAACTTCCAACTGTAAAATACTCGGGTTGTGAGTGAAATACTTGTTGGGATCCCAGGGGTACAAATCGCAATAGAAGATTGCAAGTCAATGGCACAAAGTAAAGACACATGTACAGAAAAAAGAAAAGGCTGAGATGGTATTAAGCTCTAACCAATAATGATCAAGTATGAGCAATGGCGCTATAGGAAGTACGAGATGAACCAATTAAAGAATAAATGTCAGCCTACAGACAATTGTGTGCACTCAAGTGGACTGCAAATTTGAATGTAAATATGTAATTACCCTTCCATAAGAAAAGAAGATGAGTATAATGGAGGTTTGCGGTGCTTAAACTTCATGACCTATAAAGTAAGTTGTCCTATTGCCCACCAGTCTTCTTGGATTTATGGAAAGCCCTCCCCTGTTCATAGTTCATGGGAATTTGGCAGTGATATTTACTGAATAACTGACGCATTTTGATGCTTAAAAGATGATAACGTTTTCCATCAGGCTGGTTTTCTAAGATGATCTTTTATGACAAGCCCCAGTTTTCATGGTCTTTTTTATCTAAAACTTCAGACATTTTTTGATTCTCAAGGAGCATTCTCATTACATTGTTCTATTGACAGGCATTATGAAATCATATCAACTTAGAGAGATTGGACAATATATTAGTCTATCGACAGGCATTGTAAAACTTTGGTCAACTTTTTTTTCTCAAGCAGCCTTCTCCTTTTCGAACTTCACTTCATAGTAACCCCATTTTCCAGAAAAGGACAACTAGATGGTGACCATGTCTCAATTGTCTCAGTGTGCACATTTTTGTAACATGTAAGTGAACATACATTAGCATTGCACTCATGAATTTTTAATCTGGTGAGTAGAGGCTAAAACCTAAACAAAATAGAACCAGGTTTGACTTATCCTCGTAGCACTTAAGCACTTGATTCCATGAGCTAAAATGAACAGTATGTCCCTTAACAAGCAACTGAGCGCCCAATTCATAGTCTAGAATAAGCTTACCTCCTCTGCAAGGGATAACATTTTTTTCGCCTTCTCTGGGCCATAGCCAGATGATCCTAAAGCTAACATGCCTGGAACAAAGCATGCTAATTCGTCCATCTGCAAATATTAGAAGCACAAACACTTGAAAAACACCAGGAAGAAAAAAAAATAACATCCCATCATCAAACAGGAACTATTCAATAGCAAAACAGGGCAAGTACCTTGTCAGAAAGAGATTCACCAGTTTTTTCACATATATATGAGAAAGAAGATGGTGTAGTTTTCCGAATCAAGCTTGTCAAGCCTTCCATTGATGTTTCCCACATATCTCTGTTAAAGCATTGGATGAGAAATCCATGATTAATTCACAATATATCCTGGATAGAGGAAACTGAAGGGTAATCGTGCTGAACAACCTATATATGTTAGTCACAGGCAACAACGTGTTTCAAGAGCCGAATTAAACAATATGATATTCATTTAGTATAAATGAAATGTACTAACCTGTAATGCTTCACTGTTTCAGTTTTGTTCCCTTGAATCCACGCTTTGAGTAAATATTCGTAGAAACTGCAAGGTTAGTTGTTCAAGTTATTAGCATTGCATAGGACCCACTCTAATGAAATGAATACATGATTCCAAAATCAAAATGGAAGGAACTTGCAACAATTCACAGGAAGGAAAGAAGCCATCCATGGAAAATAGTGTGTCAGAAGGAAAGAAGCCGTTCTCATGGGCAATTGACAATATTTCCAACAGAGAAGGGAGTGCTACCTATCACCCATAGCGCCAAATGTAATTGTTGAGTGATATGCTGCAGTCCCCGTATGCGGATTTATAAAGATCGGAAGTAAACCATCCCTTGGAAATGTCTTCTGAAGTTGTGTGATAACATTCTCTGCCTGAAATAAATGATGCAATTAAGGGCATCCAATGCAACAATAAAAAAAATATAGGAAAATTTGTGTCGAGGCCCCAATTAGAATCCTTATGTGACCCAGCCCCCTTGACTTTAGGCCATGTGCTTAGGTCCCTTGACCCAACTTCTCATGTGAAAAATCCCTCCTCAATCCATATTTATCTCACATTCATAAAATACCCCCTCTTCTCTATATAGCCTCCATCCTTCTCCCTTCTCTTCCACCCTATCTCTATCCTCTTCTTTCCTTCACCCATCATCCTCCCTCCTCTCTCCTTTTATTCAACTTCATTCTCCTCCCTCCTCTCTCCTACATTTCAACATCATTCTCATCCCTCTTCCTCCTCCACTCAACCTTCTCTTTCCTCCACTCTCTATCCCACCTCCACTTTCCTCGCCTCTAGTTCCCCCTCATCTTCCATTCCACTTCCAACATCCTCTCTCCTCCTTTATCTCCAATTTCTTCTTCACATTCCACAAGCATCACCATATCATCCAAATATCAAGTTTTGGGCTAAATACATATATCTCATAAAATCACTTTGAAGTTAACACTTAACAGTTAAAGTTAGCATCTAATGTTTACAATTATTATCTAACAATTAAAGCTAACATGCGACGTCTAAAGTTAACATCTAATGATTAAAGTTAACATGCGAGTTCTAAAGTTAACATCTAATTTAGAAATTAATATAAAAGCTTTAAAATTATTAGATATTAACTTCATCACATGTTAACTTTAGACTTCACATGTTAACTTAATTATTAGTTGTTAATTTTAGATGTCCCATGTTAAATTTAGACCTCACAGGTTAACTTTAAATTTAGATGTTAAAATGTAAAGTTTAGACGTTAACTTTAACTATTAAGTATTAACTGTTAACTTTGGTGTGATCTTTCGAGATGATCCCTTTACCCAAAAGAGATGGTCTTTCAGCGATGCGACATTGGTTGTGGGAGAAGAAAGAAAAGAGAGGGTTGAGGAAAGAATAAAAATGACAAAGCAGAGGTGTGACTGTGAAAAAATAACACTTGAGAAATGATAAGGGAAAAGGAGGGGGATGTAACGATGGACACTGGTGATGAAAAAGATAATGGTTAAGGAGGAGGAATTATTCATGAGTTCATGAGAAAAATTATTAATGAATGGAGAAGGAGGAGAAACAATAATTCATGGGTTAAGTTCTTCCTTTTCCTGCTCCTTTGAAAGATCAAATACATGTTTCATTCGATCTATTTCTATATTCCCCCATGAATCGTATGCTTGTGACAGTAGCGATAAAATTTTCTCAAATCTAATCGACTTGATTGGAACTTCTCATGCCATGGTAATGATCTATTTTACCTGATTGATGGATCTAAAAATTCATTTTAATGAATTAACGAATGGTTTTATACAAAACGCCTCGTGATCTTCAACTAATTATGTGCTTCAATATAATTACCTGGAGTAAACGCTATAGCTAACAGTGAACAACCAGAGCCTATTACTCACTACATCAAACAATTTCCATTAATGAAACCAAGGAAATCCATCGGAAAATAAAAAATACGCATGTCCGATAAAATGGTTGTTGCTATCCAATTACGTAAATCGATGGTTCAAACCGCACTCAAAGGTAAGGCATTTCCCATTGATATAGAAACATCTGTACCAGAAATAATGATATCTCCAATTATAGCCCTTCTGGGATGTAAAATATATCTATTCTCACCATCCCCATAGTGTATGAGACAAATGTATGCATTTCGATAAGGGTCATATTCTATGGTTACGATTCTCCCGTATATGAACCATTTACTAGAATAAATAAAGGGCACATTGTCCTTTATTATCCAATGCCGAATCGATGACCTATGTATAAAAAAGAGGAATTCTTGGATTTGCATAGAAAAAGGAATATATATATATATATATT
>BQKN01065405.1:146532-157573 GCA_022839385.1 Asparagus kiusianus
ATATATATATATATAGACACACATATATACATATATGAAATTCCTTGACATTAGTGTCTTGAGCTTCATGAAAATCCATATTATTCTCATCAAACACTAGATAGTTGCAATTTTGGACTTGTAGAAATTGGTTAGAACTGATGGTATCCGAGCCAAGGTTCAAAATATTTCCGCAATAAAAAGTTGTAGTTTTCAGAAAAAAGAAAAAGAAAAAGTTTCATAAAACCCAAATGAGTTTTAAAATACCAACGAGTTTTATGAGAATGAGTAGAAATAATTATAAGCCTAACACATTATTGCGACGAATTCATCGTCGGAGTGGTGTGTGCCGGCCTCATTGCGCTCCGATTAGGTCACAGGGCATGATAGGGTTTTAGATGCTCGAGTGTTTTGATACTTGACAGATATGTTTAGATAGTCCTTTTCATATATCCAAAAATTTGCAGCTTATCCAAAAAATGTCCATGACCAATCAGATATGTATCTGAGGCTAAGAAGTTAAAATTCAAATATATAATGTCAGGTTCACAATTCTATTTCTAGATGCTTTCCATTTATATATTTGTTCACTTTCTTAATAATGAATGTGATCGTCCCTACACCAATTAGTCTGTACAAGCTAAACGTATTTCATAAACGGGATATTGTGCCCTTTGGACCATTCTAGTTTACATTCATAATATTAAGTAACTATGGCCATGGAAAGGCACGTACACATGTACTATTTATTATTACCATCTTTACTACGTATTTGTATTCTAAACGTTTAAAATTTTCCATATGGAGCATTTGAGGATCCATGTAGTGATGCATATGGCATGGCCATATTAGTGTGTCATGTTGAAATGTTTTCTATTTAAGGAAAGGAATATAAGTTCTTATAAGTTATAACATCACTTTAGTATACGATATAAGTTTTCTACCGTCGGAAGAGGCAAATTCAGATGTTTACGTTCTATTGAGAAATTGCTTGTTTTATGTCAAAGGAAGTCACTGTTAATGAAACCAGGATAGAAATAGTTTGAGTTATGACTCTTGAGGCTAAGAAATGACGAAAAGGAACATGAGCTTAACACAGCCTTGACCCTTCCACAAGTGTCGGCATGTCAAATTTATAATGGGTGTACTGGTTGTGAGTTGAGCTACTAACAAATAGAAGTAGTGAGCTCCACACCTTCGGACGTGACTAGCATGGTGGGCCTCACCGCTAGTCTATCTCTCCACGCAAAATGAGTTGCTGCGCCATACCCATTTTTCCATTTATGATTTCATAAGTATATCAAACCTCATGTTTCATGCTTAAAACAGGGTACAGAAGCTTACAAGATACAAATATACCAATAAATCCTACGAGATTCTTAAGCTCTGGGTTCCAAGGTAGCACCAATTCAATTCAATTTACATTCCAGCTGCAAGACTTTATAATTACGAAGGTAGCTGTGAAGCACTCAAAAGAGGAACTTGGACCGTGAAAGTTCTACCCATTCACTGGAAATTCGTACCCTTAAACTGCTTACTTCACTTATAGTGATGTGAATGAAATCAGCAGAACCATAACACCTTGAAAAATATACTTAAAGAATTACAAGTTTGACCTTTTCAGGGGAGACGGAGTCGAAGACGTAGACCTCGCCCTGGAACGAGAGAGTGAGCTGATTGCTCCCAAGATGAGGACCAATCGCCGCCTGCGGATCCCCATGGAGATTATTACCCGGATCCGATAGCCCGTCCCCTTCAAAACCATCACTCTCCTGCTCCTCCTCCAGTCCCTCTCCTCCGCTTCCTCCGCCGACCATGTGACAATCACCGGCGAGAATCTGGTGGTTCTCCGCTTCGGTGTACATATTCACCACCGGAGCAGGTTTGACCTCTGTAGCTGAATTAGGGTTAGGGTTTTCGCTCATTAGTCTCGAAGTAACACTTGCAGCTGACGCGAGATCTGAATAATAAGGCTACGGAAGGGGAGTTGCTAATTCGAACGATGAAGAAACCCTAAAAAATGGGGGTTTTTTTTTTCAGTGGGCGGGGGTTGGACGGTTATTTTGACGGCGGTGATGATGAACTGCGTCGATATTGGCCGTTGGATTTAGTTCGAGGTAGATGAGGTTATCAGGACGGTCGACGGCCTGGGTCATCAAATACCCACCACCGTTCACCCTGTGACCTATTATAGGCGTGAAAGAAACAAAGAGTAGGTTTAGATAGCATGGGGCTAAAATACCAAATTGGCTTATTAAGGAACACACTAAAACTATTTTGGCCTAAAAAGTGACTCTGGCGACAGTTTAGCCTATAAAGTTACAATTCGACGACACAAAGTTATCTTCGACGTCAGAACCTCACCTAACGGCTAAAAAAACGCTCGTGACCGCACGTGATCGTCAAAAACAAACGGTAATCTGACGTGACACGTATTAAGGAGAGTTGGGCGGGATAATAATTACCCTAATTGAGATGGGGGGAAACTGAAGGGGAGAGATCCGAATCAATCCGAATTCTCAAACCGAAATTGAGATTGAGAAGACAAAGCAGAGTCAGAAAGGAAGTAGTTGGCAGAGATTCGAAGTTGGTGTAGACGGTCAAAACATATTTTCGCTGAGGATTCAAGAAGTGAACGCTCATGTGCTAAACATTTCGAATGGGCCCAAAGTCAAGCCCATAACAAGTTGTTGCGAAGATCACCTGATGATTGAAGTGAACCTTGCAAGCAACTCATATCGACCCAACCAGGTCAGACACGAGTCGACCCCCACAACACACCTCACATCAAGTCGAAAGGCGTCATCAGTCGGCCAAGGCTAGAGTTGAATTCTGAGCTAAATTCAAACTCGTAGGCGAAGTTCGCCAACTAACGAACTTCGCCCACATGGACTAAGTCACCCATGTCCTAAGTGACCTTCGCTCACGTCTTCAACGAACTTTGCCCAGCCCACGAAATTCGCCCAAATATCCGTTTCGGAGCTATTTTCTGGGGATAACTGCTCCCCACTAAATCCTACTTTAATGGCTACTTAATCCACAATTAAGGAGAACGTTAACTCTCTTTTTTAGTCTATAAAAGAAGAAGAAATCATCTACAACACACGAGAGACACACAGAGAGATCTACACACAGCCGTTGACGCAGAGATATATACGCGCAGAAGCATACATTTGCTATTCTGTTGAGAAGTGTTGCTAAGAGAAAACTGAGCTAGCTTCCAAGCAATCTGATCCTCATCAACAGCAAAAAGACTCATCGTCTTAGTCGGCGAGTCAACGGAGTACAAGATCGACGCTCCATCGGCACATGGAAAAGAAACCTAGGAAAAATAAAATTTACCTTTGTTTCATTGTATTTTTTTTATTGTAACCTGCGTTAATTACAATTCAAAAGAACCTTAAACATGACGACGACTCCGCTAGGGACTTCATTCTCCTCCGACGAGAAGATTGTGTCGCATGCCGATACTAAGACCCTCGGGTCTTTTGCTGAAATGCTGGTCATTGAATTTGATCAAACAAAGTTCAAGAAATCAATTTCCAAGAACAAAATCTCTACGATGATAATTGTATATAGTTGTTGCAAAATTCACTACAGTGTGAATCTCGAGTCTAAAACAACCCCCACGTGTGGAAAGCCCACCTTCGCTGAAGGTAGTTCGGGCTGTGCTGGAAGGCAAACGAACTTCGATCAAGATGTTATCACATTTGATCTCGGGCTTCAGTCTTTGACTCCTTTAGGAGTTCGATTCAAAGTGTCTCGCGATGCTCGCTATGCTTCTCCGACAGAAGCAAAGAATGGGGGTTATTCCTCATCCAAATTTCCTCAAAGGAATAACATCATCATTCATGATTCTGCTGAACAAGCTTCTGGCCAACATCACCGTAAGCGACGTTCGCATTCCAAGGCCAAAACCAACGAAGTTAGCACCAATGCTGACTTGAGAGAATTCATAACTCTGAAGAGATCTTGCCAGTGTCATCATTGTGTGACCCTTAGAGAAGTGATTGTAGGCTGTCTAAAAATCACAATGGATAGCTGGTCCTCACGAGATTACAAGGTGATGGTTCCTTCAAATCGAGAAGCAGAATTCATCCTTACAATCGAAACAGAAGAGATTTCTAAATCATTACATCCGCAGCATTATAATCGCTACAAACACGACCTCATGTTTGAGATGATTGATCTTGATGGTTGCGACAACAACATGACCAATATTGTATTAGCAACTATTAGAGATGCTGATGAGCAGTGGAATGATTTCAGAAATAAAAGATTGGACTTAGTTGGTGAGTTGCTTGGTAGAGAGCTGTGGGCAAATATTCGCCCAGAAGACACTATGGATGTTGATTCCCGTCAAGTTCCAACAACGAAAGCTACAATCAAATAGTTTTCACGCCAACAATCGAAAGCTGCAAGTGGAGGACTTTTCACATAGATCGAGAAGAGTTACAATTCAACGACGCTTCCGACAGCTGATGAAAACTCTATTCAGCAGCCTTCACAATCAACAGTGAGAGTTACAATTTGACGACTTTCACACTCCACAGCAACCAAAGCGAGGATTACTGAACGACGGTCCTTGCAACACCTTACAGAAGAGGTTACAAGTCAACAAACTTCTTCTAAAACGCGGAAGTCATCCCCGCGTTACAATTCTGGAAGTGCAGGCGACCCCCGCATTTCCAAGTCACAAACCAAACGTGAGCGACCCTCGCGTTCGTAGGGGTTCAACCAACACCGACCCCCGCGTTTCCAAGCAGGCAACAAGCCAAAACGCGAGCAACCCTCGTGTTCATGGATGTTCAGTCAACACCCAACCTCGCGTCTCAATTCTAAGACACGAAGTTGGGTTCTGAACGCCAGATTGGGCGTTTGACTTGTTCAAACACGAGTCGAACGGTTTCAGAACTGTTTTCCCACGATCTGAGGAAATCACGCCCACGTAGGAGCAGATTTAGAGGGCAGTTCCAACCTCTTATCCTCCTATAAAAACTCAACGAACCTAACGAATCAAGGGTTGGATTTTTGGAGATTGGTTTTCCAGAATCTAAACAGAAGAGCAGCAAGGGCGAATCCTGGAGGATCTCAACCACTCGGGTTTGGTGATTCAACAGCAGTAACAGCAAAATCCTTGGAGATAGGACTTTTGAATCAAAGCTCAAAAGATCAAATCTGAGAGGATTCTTCAACAACAGAAGATTTGCTTGGTCATTAACCGAATTTTCGGTTCTAACAACTCTATCTACAGAGTTTTAACTCGTTTAGAGTTCTTAAACTCGTTAAAGAGTTACATATAAAACTTCCCACAGAAGTTCATCGTTCCCACGAGAAAAGAGACGATCAGATCGTCAACGGAGAGCAAATTCGACGTGAACAATCGAAGGAGGCACTCCATCGCTACCTTGAAGAACCCAGTTTTAAACAAAGGAGAAAACCAAATTCGTTTTCTTCTCTTTTGTAATCAAGTTGTAATCGGAATTAAAGGAATTCAATTTAATTTTCTTTTCTTCTTTTCGTTGCAATTTTCCCACATACAGTGATCTCAGTAATTCAAAAGAGTTGTCAATGCAAAGAAGCAATCTTCAATCGTCTTAGTCATGTTTGAGCTTTCAGAAGTTCGGACTAAACGATGATGACGCACTCAAAGGAGCAAAATGAAAATTTTCACTATCAACACAACAAGTGTGGCTTCTAGAGATGACGAGGAAAGTTCAGATAGCTCGCCTGATCCAGTATACTCTCCTAGTATTAGATCCATTCTACCAGAAGTCGATAGAGTATATCGCAACACCAGACTAAGGAGAAGGGCGGCTATTTCTTTTGACTACTCCTCCATCCCAATGTGAACATCGCTGTCATCATCCCAGATGAATCAACCCACTTCTAGTGGAGCCAACTCCGCCATGACATCGAATCCAAACCCTAGTTCAAGTCAAGAACGATAATGGGCAATAGATATGGCAGACGGAGAAGACATTCTGACCCAAATGGCAATTCAGAAGAAATATTTAGACGAACGAATCGCACGACTAGAAGAGATGGCTAAGCAATTTTTACTAGCCTCTCGTCCTCAAGCGAGTTCTTCGAAAGGAAAAAGGCCATTTGGCGAAAATCTTCTTGAATACGACCACAAAATAGCAAGATGATGTGGACTCTGAACATGCAAGGTCAGAGGCTATGCTACCTTCAAAACCAAATAAGGAGGTCAAAGCCCTGGAAGACAATCAAAAGCAGCTCAATGTTCTTTCTTAATGAACAGAGCTCAAGAAGGTTGAAATCACCTGATCTTATCTCGTTAAATGGGATATGGTTCCCTATCCGATAAAGTTTAAGCCACCAACGCTTCACGTGTTTGATAGCAAAGATTCCCTGAACCAGCATATCTACTATTTCCACCAGCAAACTGAAAATATAGTAGGTAGTGATGTCGTTAAGCCACATCTTTTCATTAGCACCCTTTAGGGGTTAGCCTTTGATTGGTTCCAAAATTTGCCCGATGGATCAATCAGGTCCTGGGCGGATTTGGAATCAAAGTTCCTATCTCAATTTCATGAGGAACAATCTAATGTCACCATGGCCAAACTCCTTTTCGAGAAACAAAACGAGAATGAGACGGTCAGGGAATACATCAAAAGATATCACAACTTGACATTGCGATGTCCAGATATGTTGTTACCAATGCTGCTTCAAACTTGCCAACACAACTTACTGGCACGAATTGAAGCCCGCATGGGCGTTGTGACTGCTCACACTTAGAAAGATTTGATGGAGCAAGCTGAGATAGCCGAGAAGTCATCGGAGTGTTTCAACAAATTTGAACCTCGCACTAACTTCAAGGGCAACAAAGGCAAACAAGGGCAGATTTTACAACCAAAAACCAAAGAAACTTTTACTGTTGGAGTCCAGAGTGCCAATAACAGCCAACAAAAGAGCCAAGGAAGAATTTCCAGCGCCATTATTCGTTCAAGGAGGAACATACAGTTGCCATCTTTCACGTCCTCAACAAGAGAAATCGTCTGAAGCTTCCAGAAGCTCGACGCCTGAAAGAAGTCGGAAAGACCAATGATCCCAACTATTATCTCTATCACAGAATGTTGGGACACCCGACGAAGAATAGATAGGATGCAACAAAAATTCAAACTACTTGAGAAATTTCATCTGACAAGTAACATAGCTCCTAGGATATATAAAAACTTACAAGAGGCATATGAAGAGCAAAAAAATTATGAGGTTCATTGGAGTGGGACTTGCTAGTACTCTTGTTTTGATGGTTTAACACACAATTTATATAGCTAATATTGGTTCTAGTGTTTTGGTGTTTTGTTTAAGGAATATCCAGGTTGACAAGTTGATGATATTTGTATTGAAGCCATAATCAAGTTCAAGAAAGCAAGCTTCTTACTCAACCTTGGGTATATTTAGTATTAGGCTTATATATTGTGTGCAATTCTTCAAGCTCAATATTACACACACATATATTTGTGTTTTTTCTCAAAACATATGTGTTTTTATGTAAATACTATATTAGTATGCTATGGACTATATAAACATTGTAGACATCTTTTATTAAGTTCATAAAAACATTTCAAAACTTGTTTTGAGTCAAAAATCTAAAATCAAATGTTTATACAAACATGTATTTGAGTGTTTTTGCAAAATAATGAGATTTTACAAATGGAAAGTCCAAATTAAAATTTTCTTTTTCCAACATGTTTATATTCATGTTTATAAATATTTTCCAAAGTTTTACATTTTTTGGAATTTATTTACCTTTTTAAAGGCACTTCAAAGTTCACATTTCAAACATGCACAGTGCATGTGCACGTTCGTGAGTCGACTTATAAACTTTGATAAGTCGACTTATGATCTGCTATGGAATTGCAGGAACTATCTGCTAAGTCGACTTGTTTGTCCTGTAAGTCGACTTATATCCTCTATTAAGTCGACTTACAAACTGTTTTACAGATAGTAGCATTCTTCTGTTAAGTCGACTTATGTGCATTAACAAGTCGACTTATCTCATGTCATAAGTCGACTTATAACTAGTCGTCGCACAGTAACGGTTAGTTTCCAGATTTTGTATTTTTTATTATTTTTTAGGGTTTTTGTTGTTTTCTTGGGCTGATTTCTTCTACCTTATATATACCCCTTTGTCATAACTATTTTCAACAAACTAAGGGAGTTTCAAACAAGTTTTAAAAGAGTTTAAAGTTTGTTTAAGTTTTTTTCAAGTTTGTGTTTGTTTTCATAAAGAGGAGGCTTACAACTTTGTTTGAGGAATTCATCCTCAATCTTTCTTCATCATCTCTTTGTGATTGTAGAGAAGTTTTCTTAACTCAAATATCTAGCATTTTATTCTTGAATTTTCATATCTATATTATTGCTAGTTTATTTTTGAGTTAGATTTTATTTGTGCTCATTTATCACACACATCCCTATTAAGCTTTTAGTATTTCATACACTATATTGTTGGGTTGTGTTGAGTGATACATTGAGTGTGAGCTTTATTGTGTTCTCATCTATTGTAGAGAACAAACATTTGTATCGAGCTTATTTGTGAGAATCACATTGTATTACACTTGTACACCGAGAGGAGTGTGTGGTGAGAGATGTGGCCGATACCAACAAGAATGACTTCGGTAGTAAAACCTAGAGAGAGATTGTAAATCTGAACACTTGAGGGAGGCGACACGTGAGAGACCAACACTTAAGGTTGTAGTGTGTGATTACATTGTGAGTGATCGTGAGAGTTTTCGGTAAGCTAGAAAACTGAGATTGTGAGGTATAAACGTTTTGGGTGAACGTTGAAAACCCGATTGTGATAGTGGATTCTCTCAAGGAGTAGGGAACAGAGACGTAGGTCAAGAGTTGCCGAACTCCGTGATCATATTGTGTGTTTGCATTGCCTATCTTGTTTTATCTTGTTTATGTTTATTTCGCCATTAGTCTAATATCCTTGCATATAATCTTTTGTATAGCACTCTTGCTAGGATATTTTGTTAATAAGTTTTTAATTAGCATTAATATCGGATTAGATTAGCATATACCCTATTCACCCCCCCCCCCCCTCTAGGGTAATTTCATACTGATGAAGAGAGAGGTTTGAAGTTAAACATGCGGGAATCAGCCATGATGTAAGTTAATTTAGCAGACATGACATGCACTTGTAGAGTGTGGGATTTGACTGGGGTACCAAGTGTACATGTTATTAGTGCACTTCTGTTCATGAGAAAACAACCTGGAGCTTATGTGTCAGAATGCTATACTTATGATACCTATTTATTGACATATCATACACTATTAAACTCTGTTGAAGGAAATAAATTCTAGGATATGGAGGGAGAGTATATGGTCTTGCCTCCTAACATTGCTAAAAAGAACCTAGGCATGCCCAAAACTGCTAGAAGGAGGGATCCTAATGAATAAAGAAAGAAATCTGGTAACACTCTCAAAGTTTCAAAATTTGCAAAACACCCCCTTAAAAAATCAAAATCACGGCTAAAATTTCAAAACTTAGCAAAAAAAGAGTAGTTATTAGATATTCTTTCATTAAAATATATAAACTTAACTTTTAATTTAAGGTATTACTATCATTTTTTCGACATTTAAAAATAGTCTAATTTTATCAAAAAAGATAAATGTGGAGAAGGATTGATAACGTCTAAATAAAAAATAAAACAAAAGGAATGGAAGACACTATTTTCTAAATATTTTATAGAATAATTTTTTTGGAGTAAACTAGGAATCTTTAGAAGGGATTTTTATAAACCTTTTTTATTACTTTTATGGGAACAAACTTCATATTTTTTTTGTGTTATTTTAGCCCACATTTAACCAATCATTTTGTCTTATTAGCTTTAATTATTCATTTTCCTTTTAGAACACTATTTTTTTGAAATGATTTTTACTTTTGCAATGCTATACTTTCTTAGGTCAAGCTTGGTTTTATGTCGGTCTTAATGACATGATAATTCAAATTGATTTCGAATTACCTTTATTTCTTATCAATTTGATTATCAATATGAAAATTTAAATTGGGTGTAGTACATTTAAATGATTATTAAAGAAAATAAATAATCACAATGCTAAAGTTTAGAGATATAAGTAAGCAAAAACCATCAAAGTGGAACAAAAGAACAAGTTTTAGTAAGGAAATAAACCAAATATGATTCTAAGGAGCCACGCAATATAATATATAAGTAAGCAAAAACTATCAAAGTAGAACTGAGGAACAAGTTTTAGTAAGAAAATATAGGAACAAGTTTCAGTAAGGAAATATACTTAATTATGATATTTAACCACGTACATAAAAACCTAGTATAATATATAAAAACCTAGTATAATATATATAAGAAAAATATGATTCTAAGGAGCCACCTTAGATTAAATCTAAAGATGCACCTTTAAACTTGCGTTATACGCAATTAATTTACTTAATTCACTCAATTTATTTTGATCAATATGTTTTGGATGATGTATAAATAAAAAACTAAGCATATTAGATTATAGTTACTCATGCATCAAGTGATTGTAAAATTAATGATGTTATGATAATACAACTAAAATGACAATGAAAAATATGTGTTAGAAACATTGAAACATCATGAGTTTTATTTATATATATTTTAAGATATTTAAATTATGATGAATGGAGAAGATCGTCGATTAAAATAACACAATCTATGCATTGAGAGGTACATCCTTAGATTCAACCTAAGGTGGCTCCTTTATATCATATTTCTCTATATATAATAGTATTTAAACTATAATTATTATATTAAATTAATTATAGTATTATATGTATTATTAATTAATGGTATTAAATATAGGATTGATATATTAGAAAACTAACATTATAATGTAATATATTAAATAATATCATATAACTTAATACTATTTGTATTATATTATGTGACTAATATAATATATTTTATGGTATTATTTAATTTTTATTAATATATTTAATTTATTATTATTTACTATTAATATAATGTATATAATAATATTTAAAATATAATTAGTATATTATATTAATTATAATATTATAATATTATAT
>BQKN01065405.1:173363-196373 GCA_022839385.1 Asparagus kiusianus
TGACCCACTTAATTTATTGATTTGAAACAAAAAAAAATGGTTTATTATAATTCAATGACATGTTAAAAGGGAATTAGTTAATGTGAGCAGTAATAAATAAGTTGATATAATAAATAATTTATGAAATTATTTAATAAATTATTAAATATTGATTATTTAATAAATTAATAAATTATAATAAATAATAAAACTCGCACGAGTTTGGCGTTGACGGTTTCAATCTCACGAGTTTAGTGCTTTTGAGGAGATTTATTCGTATAACACCTTCTTTGTTTTTATATTTATATAATATAAATAAATATATGTCTAAAATGGTTCCACCTCCTTTACATTTTGAGAGGGGGCTATCCGCAAAAAGGGTTGGCTGCTATTCTTTTCGCTTCTCCTTCCATCGTTTCTCCTCTCTTTAGAAATCAAAAGCCCTAGAATATCCCTGTCGGTTACGCCTTCTCTCCGGTAACGCTTCTCCTCAGCCAGCGCCGTCCTACGATCTTAAGCCATCAATTACCCAAGATGATTACTATTGTCATCATCATCAACGCAACGCCTCCGTCATCTCCTAAGTTCTCACATTTGCCATCATCTATCTATCATCGGCCTGCAGCTAATTTGGAGTTTGGCATTGAAAAACTTTTTATTCTCCTTTATCAAGGTACTATCTCCCTTTCTCCTCTCTTTTAATTGTCGACTTGTGAGGTCAAAGTACAACTAAAATCGATTTTGTTTGACTTTACCGACACTCAGCTCGCAAAAGTGCACTCAGAGACGAAAGCTCTGAGCTTTCAGCACAACTGCGCTTCTCTTTGTGCTATGATGCTTTATTATGCCCAAATTGGGAAATTTTTCAATGCCCAAGCTTTATGGGGTGAGATCATAAGTAGTTCATATAAGCCTAATATTGAAATTATTTCTGCCCTTATGGAAGCTTATGCAAAGTTTGGGGAATTTGATGAGATAGTTAGAATTGTGCAGGAATCCTTTATCCATATTAACACTTCTATAATGACACATATATCTGTGCTATACTAAATTATACAATTATTACTCTATAATAATATGCTGTACAGATAATATAATCTCTGTTTATGTCACTACTACAAACCCATCTTCATTGTGCTTTGCATAAATCAAGAAAGCTCCATCAAATGAAAACACAAAAAAGATATGACCAAGTCTTACAAATTCAAAGAAATTAAGAGCAAAACAAAGTCCTAAAATAAGATAGGAAATTCAAATGAAGTTTAAATTAATTGAATCCAGTCTTTAACGAAGAAACTACAAACAAAATCTACTTAAAACCGCTATAGTAGGATTGTTGCATGAGATTTAATTCTTGCATTTGAATTTAGTTTATTTTCTTGCACTACAATTAGTTTTTATGGCAATTAATATTTTTCTAATTTTTTTCTTTTATGTTACAGGAATAAGTATTTGGAGGTTGTTGATTTTCCCATCTATCGAGGTAAATATTATGTTAGATCTTTTAAAGCAAACTTAAGATCTAAAAACATTAACCCATGATTAATTCAGAGAGATTAACAATAATAATCAAAAGGAGCGGACGCTTATACCTGAATCCATAAATGAAAACTTGATTTGGGTTTTGGATCTTCTAACCTTAGGGTTTTCTCTAGAGCCGAATTTCTCTTTGAGATGGGGGTAAAGAGAATTAGAGAATGTAACCCTAGATTAGGGACCATAACCCCTTATTTATAGGTGTTGTACTTTTATAATTTGGCCCCTTAACAAATCACAATTACAACCTGGTATCTGCACATATAATCCCATGATTTATTTAAATACCCATTAACCCAACTTAATTGATCACTTTAGTGGGTTATCCTGAAAATATAGCAATACACATTGATTAATCATATGTGCCAACAAATAGATTTATTAGATTAAATCCAACAATCCCCCACTTGGGCATCATATGATTCCTTAAATTGTGTATAACCTTATGAGCTCAAAATTGCTATCACTGAAAAGGTATTTCCGAACAATCTCGTCCATTGACTATATCAATATAGGATCAAAGCGGCATTTGTCACATTTATCGTAACTAAACCTATCAATGGTCACATATACCAATACAATCGAATGACATAGATCAAACATGGATGTGCAGCATGAAAATTACATGCAATGTGATCAATACATGTCTATTTTTAACTGGTCCTCCTTTAGTGAGGTCAAAACCAAACATAATGTAATAGAGTGTCTTAACTGAATACTTTATTCTGATCAGACAATACAACCAAACATAAAGCACCACAATTACAAACTCCCACTAAAAGATAATATCCTCAAATAATGCCACACCCATATGAGCAGTTTGCTCATGAAAGACCTTGGGTGGCAATCCCTTAGTAAGAGGATCAGCTATCATGGAGTTTGTCCCAATGTGCTTTATAGATATTTGTCCACTCTGTACCATTTCTTTCACAACCAGGAACTTAATGTCAATATGTTTTGACTTAGTTGAGCTCCTGTTGTTATTGGAATATATTACTGCAGATTTATTGTCACAATATAACCTTAGTGGTCTTTCAACATTTTCCAAAATACGCAGTCCCGTGACAAAATTTCGCAGCCATATTCCCTGATTGGATGCCTCATAGCAAGGTACAAATTCTGCTACCATAGTGGAGGAAGCTACTAGTTTACGCAATTTTCCGAGTTAATTTGTAGTTCAATTAAGGTTTTTTTTTCATGGCTTTCCCCGGCTATTTCTCTCATTCTCAACGTCATTGTCGGCAAACTCAGCCACGGTCGATTGTTGTTGGTTGCCATAGAAGCACATTAGTCTATTCCTCCTCCATCTTTTCTGTACAATGTTTCTTTGATCTGCTGTACTAAATAGGATAAGAAAATTATTAAAAGTTATTTTTCATCTATTTTCTCAAAAAAAAATTTATAAAATGATTTTACTTAAAAATGAGTCATATCATCCAATAATATGGTGACAATTCATATCATATCATCTCTTTTCTTAGTTTTAAGAAATGAACTAATCACAAGAAAAAAACCTATTATAGGAAACATGCAACTCTTAGGGCCCGTTTGGATCGGGTATTTTGAAGGGGAAAGGAGGGGGAAAGCTGCCAATTTGTCAGTTTTTTGGCAGCTTTCCCCAAAATCGTCTCTATAAAAGGCGATTTTGGGGGAAAACTGACAAAAAACTAACAAATTGGCAGCTTTCCCCATCCTTTCCCCTTCAAAATATCTGATCCAAACAGCCCCTTAGCGAAGATTTATTATTAGGGATTAAAAGAGAAGTGGTGGGGAATGAATTGGGGAAAAGATAGAGAAAAGAAAATGAATGTGTTTGGTCTTTCCCATATTACCCTTTCTTTTAAAAGGAAAAATAATAACTAATTTCGGAGTGCCGAAGCAAAAGAGAAAGCGGTTAACTAAAAAAAGACACCCAAATTGCTTGCTGGTGACACTGCGGCGGCTAGAACGGAGGGTTCGCGCCAGCTGGCAGCAGTTGATCGTCGGCAAACCCATCGGTCCCATCGACTGCGCACGTGTGAACGGTCACAATTAACAGGGGGTGAATCTGTAAAACTCACTGCACGGTCAGCGTAAATACAGCAAAGTCAAGGGCATTCTCAAGTAATTAAGCAGGGAGGCAGAGACGTCGATTATTATTAAAGCGCAGCAAAACTACAAGGATCTTCTCACTCTCCGCTAAAGTTTGAAAAAAAAAAAAAAATCTCGCCCAATCATTGCGATCTCAATTTAAGGATCTGCTCGATTGTAATCTCAATTGAAGGATCTGCTCGGAACTTCTTGATCTGGCCTCCTTTTTTAGGTAAAGAAATATTCAGTTTTCTCCTTTTTTTTTGGATCCGATTTGATCGTTTCTTCAATTACTTTTCCTGACCATTGTTTGATGAGCAGTCTTGGAGATCTAGGGTTTCGAGCCAATATTTTGTCAAATGTAGTTCTTGATCCTCTTTTATTTATAGACTAAAAGCTGAGGGCTTTGTTCCTTTCCCCCCGTTCTTTCTGTGGTAATGGAATTTATTAGGAAGTTAGACTTTTGATTATGTTGGTAGTTTTGCGCTGTTGAAAGTTTAGCTTGTTTCATTTTGAAGTCTGGTGACCTTGAATCTGCAAATTTAGTATCGTTGTTTGTATCTGAACCGTATTGTGGGTTGATCGCTTAATTATAATGGGGCCTTTATTAATTTTACATTTCATTTTGAATCTGAAAAGTAAAAGTAACTTAATGGAGGGGATGACCCATAATAGAATTGAATGTAAGAATAGGATTCATGTAGTTGACTCCAAACATTAGGGGCAAAGGCTGTAATGATGACATTGTTGTATGTTGAATCTGAAAAGTTTGTAAGTGTTGGAAGAGTAATTATATGTCCTTGAACATCCAATATAAATTATGTAATGTTTGTGAAATATTAATAGATTTAGTTATTGCACATAAAATCTGGGATCATTTCTATAATTGTTATAGTATCCTTAAAAATTATTTTGTTAGATCATGCACGGTGATGGTCATTTGCTTGGAGATGTGATCTAACTTAGAGATTTCTTAAACTCGTGCTTAACCTATAACTAGTAAAGGGTAACTTTGTTATAATAGGTTATTATGCACGACATCAACATGTGAGATTTGGTGGTGGGTCTCATCCACCAGGAACGAGGATACTCCAGGTGTATGTCATAAGTACACATTGTGATGCGTGGAGCATTAGACCGCATTTGAATTCTCTAGGATGAGTCACCTAAGAAATAGAGAATTCAAATTGTTACATGATCCTTTTGACTTAATGATATCGTCATTTCTGATTTGATAATTTAGTATACTTTGATGTGATGGTTAAGCTTGTTTAGCAAACGCTATACAACCTAAAATATCGGGTTGTTAAATGTCATTTAAGCAAATGATGGATATCTAAATAGGATCCAGTATGCTCATTATGATGAGTTAATTTATTATGCATTCCTATGAAGTTATAAAATTCTTGCTGGTAGATAGTTTTAAAAATATTTTTTAAAATTTATTTTCTTATAAAAATAAAATATTTTGATATTTCAAAACGATTTTTTATTTATGTTCATGGGAATTACAATTTAGACATGAGCAAATAGGTGAATTGTTCTGCTCAAAAGAGTTACCTAAAATAAATGATACCGGAGGGGACTGAATGTAAGATATTATTTATAAATAAATCTCATATTATGGAATAACTTTTATGAACAGTTGGTCGGATAGGGATTTGATTGTTAAATTAAAATTTTAATTTGATTAATAATTGGTTTTTGATATGGGACCCAATTGGTCTCGCTAATGTCATTGGAAGAGGTATTCACGCAATACAATTCTATTTCTATTCTTAATTGTTATGGAAAGAGTATTCTATCTTTAATTGTTACGGAAAGAACATTCTGTCTTTAATTGTTATGGAAGAGAGTTTTGAGCAATTAAGAATCGTTTAAAATTAAAATCTATTAGACAAGTATAATCATATATATATATATATATATAGGGTTCACATGTAGCCTTATGAGAAGAAGAAAAAGAGAACAACAAAAGAGAAATAGAAATTTGAAAATATATCTCTCAGTATTGCTCCTTTTCGATAACAAGTGGATTTCAATTGGAGGCTTTTTCTTTTGAGGAAGCTATTTCGAATTGATCATTTGACATGTTATTGAAGAAATTTGGAAAGCGTTTCAGGTATTCTTCTAATTTTTTATTATTCCGATTAATAGTCATGATATGTATATTCCGCCTCGTTGAATATCATGTTTCCAACAATAAGTGCCTAGGATTCGAATCAACATTTTTCTCTTTCTCATGCATATATATATGTTTCATTTAGTTAAAGTTGTGCGGTCTACTTTTGACTTGAATGTGCAAAAATTAGTGACTTTTCTTGTATTTGAATGGGCATCTGGGCTGATTGCTTACAATGGAGACCTAGAACCAGCTTGAAAGCACTCGTCATTTTTGTGCTTCTAGAAGAAGCTTCAAATTGGATCTTTTTCTTAGTCATGAACTGTGCTCTTTGGCGTGTTGCTTTATTATATCACTGAACTTAGTTTTCAAATTTAAATATGCATGATGGTTTCACCAGGTTGCCAATATTTGAATTTTCACGCGAACCATTTAATTGTGTTGTCATGAAGTAGAAACAACATATTGGTAGTTGCACTCTATGCGCAGAAAAATATTACTTATCATTTAATAGGCCTTGACAAGTAAAGGTGAACCCAGATGTGATCGTTATGTTTCTCGTATCTTATCTTATTATTGTTGAGGACTAGTAGTTTTTATTGTGAACACCTGCATGTTTGATGTTGAGGACTTTCATTGTTGAGGACTAGTAGTTTTTATTGTGAACACCTGCATGTTCGATGTTCTACCAAGGGGCTTTGACATGTTAGAAAATATCATTGTTAATCATTTTGTGAGCATAGGAAAAACACATCACTTATTATTATTTAATAGGCATTGATAAGCAAAGGCGAACCCATGTGTAATCATGATACTTGTCTGATCTTATTATACGTTGACATTAGCTCTAACGAAGTCCCATTTACCTTGTATTGGACTGGTGTATTAGATCACTGCTTGCTTCTATGGTATTCTTGTACTATGTTTGGATACCTCTTTTAAAACTAAAAACTGTGATTCCTGAGGGGTCACTGTTGGTGGAGACATCTGGGCCTTTGGTGCGAAGTATGATAGTGATGATCATTGACAACTTCAAGGAACTTAGTATCATCATGATACCATTCTTTGTGTTACTATCATGATACCATTAGGTGTTGAGAGCTCCCGTTTGGTTAGTATTTGGATGGTGAGAGCAGTTGTTATTTTTCTAATCTATTTGAAAGCAGCCCACACAACCTGAAAATTGTCATTTGTCACCCATATAAATGTCCAGACCACGCATAACCCTTAAATACTTTAAATGATCTACAGGACCGTCTTGGAGGAACAGTGTTAGTTGAACGTATGGAATTAGGGCTACTCTAATAAATGGCGATTATCATTGCAAACAACACACTTGGGATACCAAAATGCAAGTAGCGAAGGGCTTGTGCAAAGAAGCAAATCAATCAGAGTAGAGACAAGCAGTGGTGTACCTAGAAAAACTTTCTTAGAGGGGTGGATGACAAATATTTATTTATCCACAAACTAAAATTCAATATTATAAACATTCTTAATTAATGGGCTAAATTCCTAACTTAAATGGGCTAAAATCCAAATGGTTTACATGTTTGTGAGGGTTGGGGTGCAAATACTTTTCAATTATGGGGGGGAAATTGTAAATTTAAAAGGCTTTAGAATGTATATATCTTTATATTTTTAGAGGTGCAACTCCCCTATGCTTACATTTGCATTCGCTCCTGGTGACAAGGAAAGGGCAAATGATAGAGAGATTTTTTGGGAATCACTGCCTCATAAACAATTGATTGCCTCATAAACAATTGATTGGCTAGATAGAATCAACTATGCGCTAGAATGGGTGAACTGTTTGTTTAGAATCAACAAATTGTGTTGTGCTAATTGGATTTTTTTAGAAAGATGAAAGAGATTTTTTATGAGGGGGAGGGACAAAGAGATTTTTGGGGAGAGAGGCCAAAGATTTTTGGGTGGGTTGCACTACCAGACAAAGAACTGATTTGCTAAAGAGGAGTGGTCTTATGGTCAAAACATGTTGCAGTATAAGGGCGTCTTCAACTGGGCAAAAACCCTTTTGACGCGGATTGCTTCCTTCAACCGGGCGTCAAAAACCCCGCTATCTTGGTGGGATGCTACAACGTTGCGCCAAGAATGGCACAACACTGTAGGAACGGCGCTGGCGCTATTTAGTTTTTTTTTATTTTTTTGCATTTGTTTTTTATATTTGTATTAATAATATATATTATTTTATATTAACTATTATAATAAAATTAGATATAAAATAATTATTAAAATAAAATTCAAAAAGGAAAATTTCATAATACTAGAACCAAATGAAGAAATAAGAAAAACTTACATTTAGATAAAAATATTATTATAATTAATTATATGTAATGTATTATATAATTTTATATTTTTATAGGTAATATTATTATAATTATATTATCATAATACTAGAACCAAATAGGTAATTTTTATATTTTTATTTTGTTATAAAATATATTATTATAATTAATTATATGTAATGTATTATATAATTTTATAATTATATAATTTTTAAAATATTTTAAAGAGATGAAAATGTTAAAAGATAAGAATAATAAAAGGAATATTGTTTTTGGTGTAAAATTTGATGTAATGGGTTGGAGATGGAATAGTGATTTGGTGTAAAAACTATACCAACGTGGTGTAAAAACTATACTAACGTGGTGTAAAAACTACACCATTTTGGGTTTTTGGGTTGGAGATGCTCTAAGTATAGAAAGATTTTGAGAATATGATTTAATATATATCTTAGAATTCAAATAAAGGTGCTAACGTGGGTGGGAATGGACTCCACTACTGTTCTCTATGTTTGTTCAACTTTTGTTCTATTTATTAAAAAATCCCGAGAAATGTTTATTATGAACAAGTTACATGTATTTCTTTAATTCATTTGGAGCATCATCACTTTTTTGGTATCAAGTCACCATGACATTTGGGCTGCTAGGGTTTCTATATTTATCTTGTTGTTCAACTGAATTCAGACTCAGTTTATTACTGTATGTTTTCACTATCTATAATATTTTTCTTTATATAATTAAATAAATATAGGTATATCACATATGTTTTAGATTAGTTTATAATAACTATAAGTAATACATTTCTGTATTTATCTCTTTTATTCAACTGAATTGTGACCCACTTTATTACTGTATGTTTTGACTATTTATAATGTTTGTCTTCATACAGTTAAATAAATAAGGTACATGATAAATATTTTAGATGATTCTAGTTCAAATCTTTTTACAAGTAAGATATATATTATTTTTACATTTTCACAGCAAAAAGAGGTAATCTTAAGAAAAAGGAAAGCATATAAGAGAGGGAGCAAAAGTACTTTTTTTTGGGGGTGGGTTAGAATAATATAGGAAATATGAAACAACTTATCCGTTTAAATGAGATGAATGTCCTCGACATAGAAAATACACTATCAATGTACTGACTTTTATTAGAGAGGGAGCATAATTACATGGGGAGGGGGTTAGAATTATACAGGAAAAGATGAAACAACTTCTCTGTTTAAATGACAGGAATGTCCTCCTCGTCAATAACGATTACACGTGAGTAGATGGGGCCCAAAGGGGCTTTCTAATTGAACTATAGGAGTTTGTCGACACTAGACAGCTGACCGTTGCTTGGTACCTTCAATAGGATTTATGGTAACTAGCTAGCAATTTTCTTCCTATTAGATCACACGTATTTCTAGAGATCAGTCGATTGAATTGAAATTTACTATGCTGGGTGGACGTCTCTGTTTAAATAACACGAATATCGTCAACATAGTGACATATTTATGTTGTCAATTTTACAAATTTTCCCTGATAATTGACTGTTAACACGCGAGTAGATAGGACCCAAAAGAGGGCCTTTTAATGGGTCTATAAATAATGTTGCCAACAACCATGAAATAAGGAAAAAAAAATGAACTTTTCGTCTTAGGTTACATGTATATGTAATGATCAGTCGATCAAAATTCGTTGTGCTAACTGGATGTCTTTGTCTAAATAACGGGAATACCGTCAAAATTGCGGCATGTTTATGCTATTAACGCACTTAGTTTTTATAAATTTGCCCTTTATAATTGACAGTCAACATGCGAGTATATGGGACCCAAAAGGGACGTTTATAATGAGACTATAGGAGTTCACCGACACTAGGTAACTGACTCTTGCTTATGACCTTATGGAGCCTTTTACCCTTAAGATGATGTCATCCGTCAATTAAATTTTTTAACAACCCTAAAATATGGACAAAAGAAAGAAAGTTTCCCTCTTAGATTGCACATATTTGCTTGTTGGACGTCTCTATTTGAATAATGGGAACACCATCAACTAGCGGCATATTTGTGCTGTCAATGTACTGAGTTTTACAAATTTTCCCATGATAACTGATCATAATCACGCGAGCAGATGCATTTCTAATAGAACTATAGGAGTTTTCCGATACTAGACAGCTGACCATTACTTGGGTCCTTCAGATAGTCTTTATGACAACCAGCTGACAATTTTTATTGTTTTGATCTTTTCAATAAAATTGAGATAGCATATATTAGTTTATTATCTAACCTTTATCGTTAAAAATGATTTTATATGTTAGTTAAAATTGCCGACAACCAAAAAAGAAAAAAAAGAAATAAACTTTTCCCATTAGATTACATGTATTTGTGGTGATCGGTCGATTGAAATTTGTTACGCTGGCTGGACATCTTTATTTAAATAACAGGACTACCCTCTGTGTAGCGTCATATACATTGTCTATGTACTGAATTTTACAAATTTGTCCCCGATAATTGATCATTAACACGTGAGTATATGGGACCTAAAGGGAGAGTTTCTAATAGGACTATAAGAGTTTGGCGACACTAGGCCTCCGACTGTTGCTTGGGACTATCAATTAGTCTTTATTATTTTTTATTATTTTGCATCTTTCTAATAAAACCGAAACAAGTCATATTAGTTTAATATCGATCATTTTATCTGTACTACTAGTTAAAGTTTCCCTCTTAGATTTACATGTTTTTGTAGCAACCAGCAGATCAAAATTTTTATGCACTACTCGAGAGAGTTTTTCCTCATTCCTTCAAACCATAATATATGTGTTTGCTTATCCCCCCCCCCCCCCCTTTCCACCCCACTCTTATGGTTGTTCTATTCTATTCATTTATGGAATGTAGACGTTGCTTATATTGACTTATGGATAAACATATGTTTTTCAAATAATATTTTCGATTGTGGTCCCCCCATTTTGTCCTATGGTTACCCCTACTATTTTTCTTATATAATAGTATAGGTGTTTGCTTATTAAGATATCAGGACTAAAATATGTTCTCCAACTTATATTTTTCGTTGTTGTTCCCCTATTGCACTATGGTTTCTCTATGTGGTCCAAGAGGATCTTCTATTCAGGTAAGGAGACTGAAGTTAGAGCACATTGTAGAGTCCTATTGTTATTAGGAGTGTGAGTCCTGTTATAACTAAGAGCATGAGTCCAATCTGTATTAGGAGTACAAGCTCTATTATAATTAAGAGTATAAGTCCTATCGCAATTAGGAGTATTAAGTCTTATCATGATTAGAAGTCTTTAGGATCTGAATTAAACAGAGTCCTATCTTGATTAGGAGTTTGTAATTACAGATTTAGAAAGAATCCTAATTAATTAAGAGTTGTAGTCCTATTCATATGATGTGTTGTTTAAATTGCAGGAGCATTAAGTCCTATTATGATTAGAAGTCTATAGGATTTGAATTATATAGATTGAATTATATAGAGTCCTATATTGATTAGGAGTTTGTAATTACAGATTAAGAAAGAGTTCTAATTGACTAGGAGTTATAGTCCTATTCATATTGAGTGTTGTTTAAATAGAAATTATGCATGAAAATTCTATTTAAATAGCAAGTCCTATTCATAAAGTAACTCTAATCAGAATGTTGTTTAGATTTGAGATCTCTATTTAAAGAGATGAATTGTAATATATAAATCAAGTTAATTGTTGCTTAAAAAGAACTTCCGCAGGAAAATTTTATTTAAATAGCAAGTCCTAAACATATAGTAACTCTAATCAGAGTGCTATTTAAATATGAGATCTCTATTTAAAGAGATGAATTGTAATCTGTAAATTAAGTTAGTTGAGAAGCAATACAAGAAAATATTAAGAGTGAGGCATTGCTCGCTTCGCCAAAGAAATTTCTCTTTGTAGTTGATTCTTGCAGTTGCAATTCTTATCTATCTTCTCTTTGTCCAATTTGATATGACAGGTGGATCACTCTGCTATTCTCTTACGTATTGTGGATGTTGCTCATTTTGATTTTAGGATAAAAACATGTTTTCAAATTATAGTATGTGAGGATCGCGCTTCTCTGTTGATCCTCTTAGCTGTGCTTCTGGCCATTATGAGCCTGGAAACGAGGTTGATGGAATTTGAAAGATAGAACGAAGAGAGAATTAAGAGAGAATGAGAGCAAAGATTGAGTTTGAGAAGAGGAAATCAATTGTATTTCATTCATACCAATCACAGTTTACAATCCTCTCCTTTATACTCCCGCTCGAAAGCAAAGAAACAAAAAAAAAACATGCACAAAACGTGCACAGATTTAACAGACAGACAGAAACAAAATTAACTGTTGTAACCGATTCCAACTGTTTGTAACAGGCTCCAAACACTTTTTACAATTCTCCTTGAACTTAAAAGATTTGCATAATAGCCCTTCAAATCTGTGTATCATTCCAGTCCACGTACGTCAGCTTTCCTGTTGTTGAGTTTCCAAGCTGAAGCTCACTTTACAGTTTCCCTGATAGTTCACTTGACAAGTTCCTAGTGTGATCACCATCCGTACCTGATAATTTCCCACCCCTTAAATTTGACATTGTTTCAAGGTCAAATGTAGGAAATCTTTTAACTAGATCCCAATAATTCTCCCAAGTAGAATCCAAATGGGATCGCTGTCAACAATCTTTTCTGGTTCATCAACTAACTCAGTAGTATAATTGGGAAAATCAGTGTGAAGTATGACATCAGAGCCAATCCTTTTTTTAAGTTGAGAAACATGGAAGACTGAGTGAATCTGTGCATTGCTTGGAAGTTCCAACTTGTAAGCAACTTCACCAATCTTCTCTAACACTTTATAAGGACCATAGTATTTTGAAGAAAGCTTATGAGTTTTGTAAGAGGAAACACTAAGTTGTCTGTAAGGTTGTAGCTTAAGGAATACCCAATCTCCAACCTCAAAACTCCCGAAACTCTTATGTTTGTCAGCAAACTTCTGCTGCCTTCTTCAAACTATCTTTCAGGAACTGTAAAGCTACATCTCTAGAAAAAAGAGCTTCATCCACTGATTCCACTTTACAACTTTTAGGAATATAAGAGAGTAAAGAGGGAGGGGGTCTACCATACATAGCTTCAAAGGGGGTAGAGTTTGTAGAGATCCTCTAAGTAGTGTTAAACCAGAATTCAGCCAGTGGAAGCCATTTACACCACTCCTTTATGACAACAAAAACACCTCAAGTAAGCTTCCAGACTCTTGTTAGTCACTTTAGTTTGCCCATCAGTCTGAGGATGATATGGTGAGCTGAATTTAAGCTAACTTCCTTGTAATTTAAACAACTCTTTCCAAAACAAACTAGTAAACAAAGGATCTATGTCACTTACTATGGACCTAGGCATAACATGGAGCTTGAACACTCCCTCAAAAAATTCCTTTGCCACAGACTGAGCAGTATAAGGATGGGCTAATGCAAAGAAATGAGCATATTTTGAGAGTCTATCGACCACTACAAATATGACTGATTATGCTTCACTCCTGGGCAGATGAGTGATGAAATCCATTGATAAATCCTCCTACACATATTCGAAAATAGGCGGAGGTTGTAAAAGTCCTGGGGATGCTACATTCTCCCCTTTTGCTCTTTGGCACACATCACAGGCCTGCACATATTTCTGGACATCTTTTTTCATGCCCTTCCAATAAAAAACCCTTCTCAACCTGTGCAAGGTTTTAGCAACCCCAGAATGTCTAGCAGTAGGATTGTCATGATGCTCTTGTAACAAAGAATTTTTTAAGTCTTGAGCAGTAGGGCTCACCAAAATCTTGCCTTTGTAGTAATAAATCCCTTCCTTCTGGATATACTCCTCATTAGCAGCTGGTTCTTGTTGTAATCTTGCCTCCAGTTCTTTGAAAAAAAGGTCATTAGAACTCATGTGTTTGATATCTTCTAACCAGTTGCTTCTGACAAAAGAAATTGTTGAAACCTCTATATCATTCTCAACATCCTCATGAACTGTGGATAATCCATCCGCAGCCTTGTTCGTTCTGCCAGGCTTGTATTCCATAATATAATCATACCCATGTAATTTGGCCAACCATTTATTCTGAATACCTGTATGTATTCTTTGCTCAAGAAGATACTTAATAATTTGGTGATCAGTCCTTATCACAAAGCTCCTCTCCAGCAAGTATTGCTACCATCTTTTTGTAGAAAGAATTATAGCTAGTAGTTCTTTTTCATAGGTTGATAGTGTAGCATTCTTTCCCTTTAAAGCAAAGCTAAAATAGGCAATGGGTTTTTCTCTTTGCACTAAGACAGCCCCAACCCCTGTGCCAGATGCATCACACTATTACAAAAGTTATATTAAAGTCAGGCATAGCCAAAACAGGAGAATTGGTGAGGGCAAGTTTAAGAGAATTAAAGGCCTCTTCAGCATTTGCATTCCATGTGAAATTGCCCTTCTTCAAAAGCTGTGCTAAGGGTTGAGCTATGTTTCCAAACCCCTTGATGAATTTCCTCTAATACCCAGCTAGGCCTAAAAATCCTCTCAATCCTTTTTAAGTGTTTGAGGTGTTGGTCAGTCTTTGATTGCCTGAATCTTATTAGTGTCCGCACTCACCCCTGTCTAAGACACAATATGCCCCAAATATTCAACTTGCTTTTGTCCAAAACTACACTTTGACATCTTAGCAACCAACTGATGGGCCTTCAGGATTTGAAATACTCGTCTCAAGTGGATCAAATGGTCCTGCCATCCCTTACTGTATACTAATATGTCATCAAAGAAAGCCAAGACAAATTTCCTGAGGAAACTTTTGAAAATATTGTTCATAAGAGTCTGGAATGTTGAAGGGGCATTGGTGAGTCCGAAAGGCATTACTAAGAATTCAAAATACCCATTATGTGTTCTGAATGCAGTCTTAGGAATGTCTGAATCATACATCCTTATTTGATGATACCCTGATTTTAAATCCAGTTTTGTACAAAACTGTGTACCATGTAATCATCCAGCAACTCATCAATAACTGGAGTAGGAAATTTGTCTTTGATTGTAGCTTTGTTAAGAGACCTATAATCAATGCAAATTCTCCAACTTCTATCAGACTTCTTAACCATCACTACTGGTGAAGAGAAAGGACTATGACTGTGCCTAATAATCCCTTTTTCCAGCATTTTTTCAATTTGTTTTTCAATTTCTTCTTTCAAGAAATGTGCATGCATGTAAGGTCTGATACATATTGGCTTAGTTCCAGCTTCTAAGGGAATTTTGTGATCAATCTCTCTAGTAGGAGGAAGATGTGGTAGTTCTTGGAAGATAACATCAAATTCTTGTATCAACTTGTGCATGTCATTAGGTAATCCTTCAAGGTTAGTCCCTGTTGTAGATTCCTGTAAGCTGACACCGCATAACTGAATTAGATATCCTTCTTCTTGCTCTCTAACATATTTAGCAATATTTTTTTCATTGACAAGCTGCAATTCCCCGGGAATTATTCCTTGTAATGTTCTCTTGATTCCTCCACACATGAATGTCACCTGTAGTTTCTTAAAGTTTAGGGTAATATCTTCTAATGTTTTCATCCAATCTGCTCCTAACACAATTTGACTACCCCCATAGGCATCATCAACAAGTTTACTTGGATGCTCATTCCCTGACAGTCTAGCGTTACTCCTTGGCACACTCCAACTCCTTTGATGAGTTCACTAGCCACAAGAACATCAAAATTGTTGTATTCTGTCACAGATAACCCCAATCTCTTGACCAATTTGGTATTGATAAAATTATGAGTGGAACCAAAATCTATTAAGATACTGATAGATTGGTTTTTGTAACGTCCCACAACTCTAATTGTATGAGAAGCTGAAATTCCATTAAGAGCTTGTACTGAAATGGATGGGGCTCCCCTTACCAAACTTTCAGCCAGTTCAATGGCTAGATCCTCTTGTTCATCCCTACTAACATCATCTTCCTCTTCGTCAACTGAACTCCTTCCATGATGCCCTCCAGAATGAATAGATGTTTTTCCTTGCATTGATGCCCCTCTATGTCATTTTTCATCACATGTAAAACAAAGATTCTGACTCCTTTTTTTTGTATTTCCTCAGGTGTAAGTTTCTTGAATTGAGGAAGAAGATTTAGGCTTTTCTGGTATAGGATTTCCTTGAGAGGGACGGTTCCAATGACTTCCTTGATTAAAAGCATTCCAATTCCTTTTAATTTTCTTCTCATTTTTTTGTTTGTCCTCGAACAACTTAGCCAAAGACACTGCACCCTTCTCATTTCCTTGTTGAATCGCCTCCAATTCCCTTATGACAGCAGCTATTTCATACTTCAACTCATCTTTCAACCCGTCTATAAATTTCTTCAAGATATGTCTCTTAGAGGGTTGATCCTCTAACAGCCCTAGAGTCTGCTCAAACTTCCCCAGATATTCCCTCACTATGGATGTTTACCTCATAGTGGAGAATGCATCATAAGGTCTAAGAAGTTCACTAGGTCCAAAACTGGTGATGATCTCTTCTTTGGAAACTTCCCAATAATGATAATTCTCAAGATTTTTTGTGAACCACCTCAACCACTACAATGCCTCATCTCTCAAATAGAAAGAACAGACCTTCACCCACTCATCCTCTTTGATATCATAGTAATCAAAAATTTGCTCAGTTTGTTCTAATCAAGAAACAACATTCTCAGAACCAGAAAAAGATGAAAAATCCAATCTCAAAGATTTTGGTTGAACTAACTTCTGATTACTGAAGAAAGAGTTCTTTTGAATCAAGGGATTACCAGAGTAGGGAGTTGTTGGAAACTCCCCAGAGAATTCAAACCCTCTTTGAGTTTGTTGATCATTTCCCTGAATCTGCTCCCTGATTCCTGGTCCAAGAAGTCCATGATCGCTTCTTGCACCTGAACTAAAGATTCTTCGGTCATTCCTCGCTCCAGCACCTATTGATTCAAGAATTCCACGATCGTTTCTTGATCCTGAACCCCAGATCCTTTGATCACTTCTTATACCAGATCCTGTTGTTTCTAGGTTCACGTCCTTGGATTTCTTGAGATCTTGCAATTGAGAAGATATCTCTCTCAATTGCGTAAGGAGTTCTTTATTGATGAGCCCCTGTTGAGTGAGGGATTCATCCATCCGAGCTCCCTGTTTAGTGAGGGGTTCATCCATACGAGCTCCCTGTTGAGTGAGGGTCTTCTCCAAGTGAGCCATCTGATTGAAGAGTCCCTGTTGAGTGAGGGTCTCCTCCATACGAGCTCCTTGTTGAATCGCCTCGTCCTCCGAAGCCATCTCACGATCGACCATGAATTTTTAGCTCCCGCCTCCGACTCCAACTGCTTTGATACATCAATTGTGATACACCAATTGTGAGGATCGCGCTTCTCTGTTGATCCTCTTAGCTGCGCTTCTGGCCATTATGAGCCTGGAAACGAGGTTGATGGAATTTGAAAGATAGAACAAAGAGAAAATTAAGAGAGAATGAGAGCAAAGATTGAGTTTGAGAAGAGGAAATCAATTGTATTTCATTCATACCAATCACAGTTTACAATCCTCTCCTTTATACTCCCGCTCGAAAGCAAAGAAACAAAAAAAACATGCACAAAACGTGCACGGATTTAACAGACAGACAGAAACAGAATTAACTGTTGTAACCGATTCCAACTGTTTGTAACAGACTCCAAACACTTTTTACAATTGTCCTTGAACTTAAAAGATATGCATAATAGCCCTTCAAGTCTGTGTATCATTCCAGTCCACGTACGTCAGCTTTCCTGTTGTTGAGTTTCCAAGCTGAAGCTCACTTTACAGTTTCCCTGATAGTTCACTTGACAAGTTCCTAGTGTGATCACCATCTGTACCTAACATAGTATCCATGTGGTTCCCCTATTGTCCTATATTTTTTTTCACTATTTTAAAAAATCTCCGTCTAGTCCGCTTAGGCGTACGCCTAGACCTAGGCGGTACCTAGGCCGCCTAACTAGCGCCTAGCGTCTAGGCGGTATTTAGATTGTCCACCTAGATTTTATGAGTGTTTAGGGGAACATTGTCTGCTTACGTGGATTGCACCCTGTAGGCATTGATCGTGATTTTAGGTGTCGTAGCCTACACGTCCTCCAAACTCCATTAACTTTCAAATATGAACATCTTCACTGCTTCCTCCGACCTTCAGCAAAACCTCATCGATCACCACTTAAATGAAGAAAGAAAAAAAACGTGCAGAAACCGTTTAGGCGCCCGCCTAGGCGACTAAGCGCTGTGCGCCAAGTCCGACGCCTAGAAACGCCCAGCGTTTAATGTAACATTGTTTTTTTCATACTAAAATCAGGAAACATCTCAGTATGGCTATTTTTGAAGAATAAGAATTATTTATGGGTGTTTAATGTTATTTTGAAGTTCTAATCATGTTTAAATTTGCATTTATGTAGGAGCAATATCAATTACTGAAGCTGAGTTCTACTGATATTATACATAACAACTGACGTACGCACAAGCTGAACAAGCTTTTAAAAGATTGTGCAGAAATAACTTATCTCAAGGGACTCCTTTAGAATGGTAATCATATAATTGAACTTTATGCTTCGTATGTACTTGTTTGCGCTTGTTTCTTGATACTGCTCTTTGCCTGTAGTCGTACCTTTTTAACTCCTTACATATTTAGTGTTAAATCATACTTTTCTTTTGTTACCTTTTATAGGTGAGCAATGAAAACCTTCCACCTAACGTTATCAAACAACTTGCCAAGGAACTGAAAGTTCTTCATGAGACTCCACCGGAAGGCATCAAAGTTGTTGTGAATGATGATGACTTTTCTACCATATATGCTGATATTGAGGGCCCCGGTAGGTAAACCTTCTATTCAAATGTTTTTAGGGTGTGAAGTTATTTTACCAATAGCAATACATGACATAAGGTTCACATTGCAGCTGGAACTCCATATGAGAATGGTATATTTCGAGTGAAGCTTTTGTTATCTCGAGAGTTTCCTCAGTCACCTCCAAAAGGTTTACCCTTGACTACTTTTCTTTGTCTATTTTTCCCCTTAAATATCTGTTAGTCTTTCTCAATTTGCATTTTCATCATATTCTGTAGGCTACTTTCTAACAAAAATCTTTCACCCAAATATTGCAACAAATGGAGAGATTTGTGTCAATACTTTAAAGAAAGATTGGAACCCTGGGCTGGGATTACGTCATGTGCTGCTGGTAAGTTCAAGAGATTTTTTGCCATTCTGTACTTAGGTGTGATGGAGAAATCCAAGGTTAATTGGCTATGAACTGCCAACAAGGTTTTACTATGTCAGAGATTGACTTTTATTCCTATTTCATACTTCATGCGTTCTTTTTCTTTTCTTCTCTCTTTCCTTCTTTCATTTGCTGCTGAAAGAACTTAAGACACTACTATCCATTCTACTAGAACAGGGAAGGCAGTCAATACTGCATTTCTATGTTGGATTGAGAAAAGTATTTATTTCTATATGTTAGTTTTTTCTTCTTTCACATGCTTCTATCATACACTAATATCACATTCTACTAGAATGTGAAAGGGGCTCAACGCTGCAATTCATGTTAGATTTTTTTCCGTTTTCTTTCATATACTTCTTTCATCATACAGTATGTCCTATAACATTTTTATGTTTCAGTTTAAATTAAATTTTAAATTGGAAAACCGCTCATTTCTAAACTAGATACTTAAATGACCCTTTAAATCATTCTAAACTGAGTATGGCTGAAATGAACCTAACTCGGGTTTAATGAATTGCAAGATATACGTCCAAAAAGTGTGTGAGATAGTTTTAAACTAATAGATGTATTATGCTATTGAGTGCATGTCTAAATAAATGTATGCATATTTAAAGAGTGCCCAAGGAGTGTCGGAGAAGGGGGCTTAATGCTGCAATTTATTTTAGGTTTTTTTCGTTTTCTTTCATATGCTTCTTTCGTCGTACTGTACTCTCTTCTATGTTACATGAGATCATTTTTTTCTTATTCACATGTTATGACAACTAAAATTCCTATAAGATTTTTATGTTCCACTTATAAGTAGATTACAAATTGGAAAACCGCTCATTTCTAAACTAGATACTTAAATGACCCTTTAAAATCATACTTCTAAACTGAGTACGGCTGAAACGAACCCAACCTGGGTTTAATGAATTGCAAGATATACGTCCAAAAAATGTATGGCGTAGTTTTAAACTAAAACATGTATTATATTATTGGGATGGATTTTTAAAATAGACCCCTTTAGGAATTTATTTTTAAAAATCGACCATTTGAAATTTATTTGTCATTTTCGACCTGGTTTCAGGCTGAAACCAGGTCGAAAATGGCAAATAAAGTTCGAAAACTTCACGGGATTTAAAATCTCGTGACGTTTAGTGTGGTTAATCAGGCACTAAACTTCACGGGATTTTAAATCCCGTGAAGTTTTCGAACTTTATTTGTCATATTTGACCCAGTTTCAGCCAGATGGCTCAAACCGGGTCGAAAATGGCAAATAAATTTTAAATGGGTTGTTTTTTAAAAATAAATTCCTAACGGGGTCTATTTTGAAAATTTGTCCTATATTATTGAGTACGTGTCTGAATAAATGTATGCATATTTAAGGAGTGTCCTAGGAGTGTCGGAGTCATATTCAAGGACTGTCCTAGGAGTGTCATGACACACGTTGGGCACGGGTACAAGAGCCTAAACAAGGTGTTGGGGTAACTTAGACTAACCATTCTACCAAAACGGGGAAGGCAGTCAATGCTGCGTGTTTTGTCACATTGCAAACAAGTGTGAATTTCTTTATACTGCCTGGATTTTTATTCTATTGGATTTGCTCACATCAGTTAATTTTATTCTGTCATTTCTTTTTGTTGATTACTTGACCATTTTTTTTACTATTAAGTATCTGAAAATGTCCCCCAAAAAAGCTCTAAAATCTAAATTGATACAGAACTGTGTCCAGACTTGGCACAGAAGTTCTGACATTTATGTATTATTTGATTATTAAATACTGACTTAATTTTGATTTTATTCGTTTTGCTCAAGTCAGTTGGATTTATTCTGTCATGTTCTTGTATTGATTACTTGACCGGATTTTATTCTATTAAATATCTGAAATGTCCCCGAGAAAGGTCTAAATTGTTACATAGTTTCTCATTGGCCAACCCTTTCTTTGAACCTTATCAATGATCGAATTTACAGATATGAACTTAGTGCCATTTGATGAGTAAGATCGAACAAGGGAGAGGGATATGGAAAGGATGAAGTAATGAAAGAGGAAGTCATTGCTAGTAGTAACGACTTGTCACGATCCATTGGTTCATATAGAATCCATGTCCTAGGTCTATCCAAAAACATTCTTTTCGCCAAGCGTATATAATAAAATAGAGTGAAAGGGTCCACCCCGAAACCAAGGGGGTACTAACAGCTGAGTCCTCTCCGAACCGCAGGAGATAGTTGCCCATCATACGGCTCACCAATATGTATGATTATTCAAATATTCAAGCGCGGATGAATATTCAAGCGCGAAGTGAATACGATGGTAGGTGATTGGGTTTCTGCTCGAGTTCCCTTTAATTTTGGGCAACAGATAATGTTGTTTCATATTGATGCTTTACTAAATACTATGGGTAAACTTTGCTTATGCAGATCATGCCTCTTCCCATCATTTTATGGTATCCACGATTTTGTCTTTTCTTACCGATCAACTCTACGGGGATTTTACTCTGTTGTTATTACTTTCATAATCCACATATACTTTACTTAAATTGTTTACTTGAAATATTTTAGGCTGCAGTTCCCGGAGCCCAATAGGGCTCCTCCCTGATTTTTCCCCCATGCTGAAATCATGGCAGGTTGTCAGATGCCTTTTGATAGAACCATTTCCAGAATCTGCACTCAATGAGCAGGCCGGTAAGATGTTGCTTGAAGATTATGATGAATATGCAAGGCATGCCAGGTAAGCTCTTCTCTTGTCCATCTTTATGTAAAACTCATATATGTAGTCACTTTCCAAATTTCAGCAAAGAACACTGCATTTTAGATCTGCATATTAACAGACTGGCCTTGGCTGTGGTGCACAGTGCAATGCACACACTAAAAATAGGTTGTCTGGGTTAGTTCAAACTTGTGCCGACACTTATATTAAGGTTAAACTCTGTGTCAGTTCTTTTCTTTTTTTACTTTATGGCAGAGATTATTGGTTTTCTTCTGGACACTGCCTGATTTCAGATCGGTTGTAAGAATTAAAAGTCATAATCCTCTTTCCATAAAGCATACATTAAAGCACAAGTAAGAGCCCAATAACTCAAATGCCTACTTACAGTTAGTTCGAATCTTGTTCTTACTTCTAACAGGTACTAGGCCTTTGTATTGTTTGTATAATCAGAGAGGCTCTTTCAAAAGATAACAGAACCATACCACTTGTTTGTGCAAATGATAATGTAGTTATCAAGATTGAGCTTGTAGCTCTATAAATAGATGACCTGAACTTCAAATATGTAGAAAACAAATATGTGAATCAACTTGAATACTAAACTTTATTCGTGTCATCAATCTGAGTTCACTGGAGGATAAGCAATAACTTGGAATATGTAGAAAACGAATATGTGAGTCAACTTGAATAATTAAACTTTATTCATCTCTTAAATATTTAGGTAAGCCTGTCTAATCATCTACATGTCATCATTCTAAATTCACTGGAGGATAAAACAATAACCCAGATTATTGATTTTTCCCCGAATTGAGTGGAAGGTATCGTAGTCCATGTGTTGGTTCTCATGCATTAGATGGACTATGAGATACATGTGAACTATTTCAAACTTGCATATAAGATGTCCAAATATATAAAGTTTGGATCTGCCTATATCATCCCAGTCCAAACCACTTAAAGGCTGTTGGGTTGAGAGCACTGGTATTAATTACAACCTCACGTTTATCCCTGCTCATAGTTGTCAGAATGGTATGCTAAACAGGCTGTTATGCTTGACTTAGATATGGGATCCTGATTAGAATATGGGAAAGTGTGATATATTGTCAAATGCCCT